>JASANF010009870.1:0-27030 GCA_030248245.1 Trissonchulus sp. WLG1_4
TTATTTATACGGAGTGAAGTTTTTCATTTTTAGAGTCAGTTTGAACAACGACGATAACAGCGGAGTGGAGGCAAGTTAGGCGAGTTTAGTGACACTAAAACCGAAGGGCAAAAATTTGAATGGATTTATATTTTCGTGTGGCTACAAACTTAAAACCAACATTGTTCAATATGAGCTTACAAATATCTGAAAGCCAAGAAAGTTCTTTATAAAATGGTATATGCTTCATATGGGGTTGCAGCACGAAAAGTATACCTATTTGAGAAGAAAAATATAGTCTCACAAAGTGTAAACTATGCACGAGTTTATATAAACCCTACTTGAAACCAGTAAAAAGTGAATTTGTGATATAGTTCATAGCAGACTAACTTATTAAATAAAAATTCAACTATATTAAAACTAAGATAGATATGTAGATAGATGGATAAACTAATGTAGGTGTGCATTTGAAAATAGCAAATTCACACGTATTGCAAATTTTGTAAATTATTGAAACGTATACGTCTTTAAACGTAGACTAGTAACAAGAAATCCTTTACAGGTGTAGGAAATAAGTGTAATAAAAATGTTAAAAACTTGCTACCTATTCCTAACTGTTCTTTTGCAAATTTCTACAGTTTCACGTTTGTTAAAATAAACTGTGAGGCAAAAATGAATTTTCAGTCGTCAAGACACTTTAGTGTAAAAATGACACTTAAATATTCAAAGCTTGCAGTCTTAATTAAAATAACCATCATTTTCGACAAAAAATTGACGGATTTGTCATTTTTATAGCACCATCTGCAGAAATATTTGTCCAAAATTGTATTTCATATTGAGGTCAAAGATGTTTGCGTCAGATATTGCATCAGTAACGCCAAATTGTTGCTTAATCGTGGGTAAAAATTGCCAGTATTGTGCACTTTTTGAAGCATAAAATATGAAAAACGGCATATCACTTCTGTCAAGTCATAGAAATGTGTAAAACGTATCATAAACGAATGCTAGATGTAGGTTAGGCGTTCAAACTTGAAAAAGCTAGAATCGTTTCAAGAAGAACTAGGCTTTTCAAATGAGCTACAAAATCCTGCAACCTAAATTTTTGCTTCCTTTAAAATCATCCATTTCCGATGTCGCAATTCAGTTTATTTTAACTGCTGCGGCTTCGGTTGCTTCACAAATTTTGGTGTCGTCTTCGCGTTACATTTATTGCTGACTTGTTTTATTTTTATCTGTTAAGCCTAGGTCATACAAATCTGAAGCAGTCCTTAGTTCGTGTCCGTGTTCGCAAGGTTGTCCATATGGTGCATTTGTAAATGGTGGTGACTTAATTCAATGGATAGTGTTAATAACGCCACAAGAGGGCAGATTCCTACTTACAGCCGTATTTCCATTCAATCGGCAAATTAAACTAATCATCCACTAATAGTGCATAACAAACAAGCACTTCTGTTGACGAGGGCACATAATTCGACGTGACCACAATAAAGTATTATTTTACCGTATCGGTAAAACTAGGCGCGGCACGCACCAAAATTTTTTGTCAGTACCTACAGCTTAGTTTTTCGTTTTAAATCGAGTCAGAATGAGTCTGAAAATCTGTTCGACGATTACGTTTTACGTATGTGTAAGTACATACAATTTAAGAATTGACCGGTGATTTAGAATGCTGTAACATTTGATTTTTATATCATGCAACGAAACACACATTAAAAACATTCTTCTACTTTCGAAGTCAGAAAAAAATGCAAAAATTTAAGAGCTGATGGGGATCGAACCCCCTGACCTTTGTTTCGCAGTTACACGCCTTAACCGTTAGGCCACAACTAGGGATGTTTTCAGTTACCAAATCTTAATCAGTTCAGTTAATCAGTTAACTGATTCGCTGAAGATTGTATCAGTTCAGGTATCAGTAAAATTTGCAAAAATTTAATCAGTTCAGTTACAGTTAAGTTAATTTAACTGTAAACTGATAACTTTAACTGAAAATATTTTCAGTTATTTTTCCAAAATTGCTGGTTTCTTTTTCCGTTATTACTGATATTTGTTATTATGAATTTCGTTTTACGTAGTTTCTACTTAATTACTGCTTGATTAATTGCTAATAAATGATTAACTAATTAACTACTACCACTTGAATCTACTCAAAACCAAATTTCAAAACATACAAAAGCTTTAAACTTGTGTAACAAGTGACAAGTATTAACTATTAATGACGTATACTCTTGAAAGTATGTTTGATCTCAAAACAATAAACAGAATACCTAGGTTCAATATTAAGCCAACAAACCAAGTAAGATCCTAACAGGCAAACGTAAAGAGGTCATTTAAGGCTTTTAAAATTCTCATTTAGTCTTTCTTCAATGTATTTTGTGTGCCTAAATAAATAAATAAACAAGCTCGCACGGAAATGTATTAATTTTTAGCAGTTTCGACGTATAACTGAAAATAATTTTCAGTTATTGCATGTAACCGAAAAAAAATCAGTTAACTGATTTCAATCAGTTTTTTACAACCGAAGCAGTTCAGTCACGGTTAAGTTAACTACTTCCCAGAATGGTGCAGTTAAGTCATCAGTTTTTAACTGATTTCCAAAATAAGAGCAGTTTAGTTATCAGTTATTATCAGTTAACTGTAACTGCTTAACTTTAACTGAAAATGAATCAGTTAGCAGTTAACTGAAAACATCCGTAGCCACAACTCCGTTGGATGATTCGATTAAAATCATCGATTTTCAATTTGCCATTGTCGTTTTGTATGCAGAGACACGCACAGACACATACACACACACAACGTACGCGCTGCGAGGTGCCCACAAGTCACAGCTGCTCATTCCAGCAGGCTTCAAAGATGCACTGAAACTGAGCATGATTTAAGGGGGTAGTGTCGCGAAAGCAGTTTTGCTCATAGGTTGCAAAAAGAGATCTTTTTGCTTTGAACTTGTACGTTCACTGAGAAACTAGTTCAATGCTATACTGTGTTAAATAAGTACTGCCAGACACTAGATTACCATTATCTACCAATATCTTGAACCAATCACCGATTGTAAGCCATACACACACACAATAAGGACATGAAAATTCAAAAAATTAAGCCAGATATCAGATTGGCCAGCTTGTGAAGTACACATAACGTCTCGACGCACAGTTTTTTGCCACAAATAAGAAAAAAGAAAAATAAAGGTTCGTTTTTCTTTTGATTTTAAAATAAGCGTCTAAATTTTTCACAATTTATCATTATTGCTGTGAGTACTTCACTGTTTACGCACAGTTTCACAGTTCAAACAGGTGTTACTCCGCAACCACTCAAGCAATTTGCACTAAATTTTGTGTGCATAAACTACAACATATGTCCTTTTAGTCTATGTAAACAAACTAAACAAATAAGTTGATAATTGTGACGAAAAAATCGAATGTGAATAGGTTTTTAAAACGTCATTTTTCCGACTTTGCGACCTCACTGCAAACAGTATACTGCATCAATTTTGATGAAACTTAGCGAAAATACTTGCCTCAACATATATTTTCAAAATATATAAAGAATAATGTCTTATTTTTTTCTAAAAATGTTTTACAGTTACGCAAAATTGACTGCTTTCGCGACACTACCCCCTTAAATGCATTTTCAGTTTCAGTGCATTAACTGAAATTAGTATGCACGGCCGCTGAGGCGGCCGCGCAAAAATTGTGATGATTTCGTGATCTGAAAGGAGAGATCTGTTAGTATCAATCGACTCCAAACACATTCACACACACACGCACGCACACACACACACACACACACAGAGAGAGATGGTTAGTGAAAAGCGGGTGCTAAAGGGTCAAGAAAAGTACACCGACGTTACTTCCAGCGGTCTATATTTGTTTTTTTTACGGACAGTGACAATGATAGACTTGATTTAACTAGAGTCTAACAAAAAATGGCTGGACCCTGAGACAATAGAAAACACGTTATTTCCATTTACTTTCATTACGCGGGCACCAAGAGTACAGCGAGTAGTCGCAACAGGCGCGCCACCTGTTTTATCTCAGGGTACAGCAATTTTTGTTCAGACTAACTTATTGACATCCGAACACTAATTAATTGCTTACACCGGACAATTGCTTACGCACAATCAGATAAGTATAGACAGAGAAAGACAGAGGAGAGGCGCGGAAGACTAGAGGGAATGGTAACCAAGTGTCAACCAAAGAAAACATTTTGCCTTTATAAACTTTTCTGAATACAAGCACAAACAAAATAGACCAGGCGTTACTTTTGGAGATGTTAAGCCCTTACTCAATACGATAGACCTAAATATTTTCTGATGCAAGCTGGTAGTTACAAACTCGCAATTACCTAATTTCAAACAGATATAGGACTGTAATGGCTGGAGATATGTACTATGATTTGAGTAAACCACACTCTTGCTGTGAAAGAGCCTTAAAAAAGCTTAGTAAAAAAACTGCACTTCTGTAACTACCAATTCGACTTGTATTTTGTTGTTTTAGCCCATCCTCCAAAAGTTATCGAAGTCGCCTACCCGATTGCCTATCCACATCTATTCTGCAAGATGCAATCCATAATTTCCCTTCTTAGTCTCATTTTGGCTACATTCAGTCTCAGTTACGCCTGCATGGCGGGGGGTCAAATGGATGCAGTTCTAATGAAATGTTGTTCGGCCGGGAAATCCTGTTGTCCCTACGGGGGCGGGGGCGGGGGTGGGATGTACCAGCATAGCCCCCCACAAAAATCAGGGTACGGTGGGGGTGGCTACGGGGGATCTGGTCCAAGTGTGGTTATTGTGGATCGGCCTGCGGGTGGGGGGTATGGCGGGGCAAACCCAGGGTATGGAACGGCCCCTAAACCTGCGGGGGGATACGCTAAGAAGTACACCCGTAATGTCGGCTATGGATCTCGGAAACCGTACAAAGTCAGCTCTAAGAAGTCCGCAAGATAAATCCATCTAATAACCCTATATTTGGACTTTTTATTATTACAACTGTTTGTACCTTGTACATGAGCTTTAAAAGCAATAAATTTGTTTGTTAAATGTATTGGTACTTTTTTTAAAAATTTGTTTTTCTTCGATGTGCACAGTAACATTTACAATTTTGGGGATCTTAAAGCCGGTGATCGTAAAAAGGACAAAGTACTTGTGACAAAATGGCAGTTGTGACAGTTGTGAAGCCGCAAATTGGGTTCCTTGTAGAAGCCTCAATTGTGTTGCATTTGCATGCTAAGGCCTGAGCTGGCAAGCATTTTTTGATGAGCTAAGCCTAAGCCTAAGCCTGAGGCCAAGACTAGGCCTAATTCTGTGCCTTGAAAACCCGGGCTGCGAGTGGCTACTGTTACTTTTTCTTGTCACATCTGTCGCAACTGTCCCAACTGTCACTTCGGTCATAGCTGTTACATCTGTCACAACTGTCACATCTGTCACAACTGTGAACTGTCAGCTTTTTACCTATTATCCCGATTATACAATTTAATGTAGTTTTTTGCTGATCACCCACTTAAAGAATTTGTTATGCGTTTCGTTAAGTTGAGCAAAACAATAATGAGACAAGTTTAATAAGTGTAAGAACTTGTGATCAACTATATCGATCTGTACTGTATCAGACAACATATGTATTTGGAATCTCAACTAATAACCATTTAGGGCTATAACATGACGTTTGGAAATAAAAAGAATTACTCACCAACAAGCGGGTACCAAAGGCCGAGTGTCATGGAGAAATGCCATGCAGAGTCTTGCCAAGTCATGGTTTGTCAATTTTGCAATTTCTAGCCTTCAAAGTAGCCAGGTTCTGGCGCGTTTAAAACAATGATAAATAATAACCATAAGCAACTTGGAAACAGTGGTTGCGACAGGTTGCGTGCCGTCATATTACTGTCACTGTATGAACAAGCACGTTTTGCGAGCAAGTTTAATTAATTTAGATAGACTTCGTTGAGATTGCGCTTGCCCTGCTGAGGATATTCTTCGAATATAAAACGCGGCATCAAAATTTTTTAAAGCCAAGACTTTAATTTGAATTCGAATTGCTAGCCTTGTCTACTTATTCTGCGACCTAGACTTGCACAACGCAATTGGGTACATATACACACGCCGCCGTCATTACGTGTCCGCCGCACTGTCGCTGAGCCACAAACGTGTGAAGCTTGACAATATTTAAACAAACAGACTAGTTCACTATATTTCAATATATAAAGGTCATTTTCCGCATTTAAATAAAAAACATTAGTCAGACATGTATATGACGTAGGAGTGACATCGTCAACCGTTGCACCTCACGGTTGCCGAAGTGATCGGAAGTTACTCATTTTACGGTTCTGATGTGCTGATAAGCAGTCGATGAAACATTGTTGCAACAGGTTTCATCACACCACTGTTGCAACATGACGGCGGGACAGAGAAAAAGTTCTGCCACTGGATTGTCAGTCCACCTACAGTACACAATGCTGGCCGCGTATTACAGTCGTCTACGCATAACATTTTACACAAGCTACCATTGTTGCAGCACTGTTTAATGCATGAAAATTCAGCATTATGTTAGTCGTACTTAATATTGTGTGGACAAACGTTGTAGCCTACAGAACCACACTGCATGATTGCACACACACACACCCACCCATTTAGTGTATTTATCTGACCTACCTGTTGGCACAGTGTAACTTAACACTGTCAAAACAGATACGTGTTAATCGACGTTTCGCATTATAGTATATACGCGGCGGCTGAGGCCGCCGCGTAAAAATTCAACACCACTTGACAGACATGAAAAGGATTAGTTAATAAATCTGTGTGCTCTTGTACATACGCTCGTAATCGTGTGCATAACGCAATCAGAGCGTGACAACTAGTACATGTGCGTATTCGCTAGCCTTTAAACGCCGAGATCTCATGCTTCACCGTAACACCAGTATCACACTCATCAACTTCTCAAGTGTCACTATGACTAGGAAGAGTATGACACTCTTCCTATTATACCTACGGGCGTGCGTCCAATGCGCAGCGCAAAATTGCCCGTTTATGTGTTGAATAGAAAGAGGATGCCCCAATTTAGAAAGAATGAAAGAAATGGAGGCGCCGGGAATCGAACCCGGGCCGCCTGCTTCGAAGTCAAGCATGCTAACCACTACACCATAGCCCCCGAGTCTCATAGGCCCTAATTCTTATTTACAACAGGGTCCCCCCTTCGAACATCGTTGCGACCCTGCAACGATACTCGGTCGATACTCATGCTCCCGGGGCGGAGCACATTCACACGTACGCCTCCAAGCCTACTTCAATCACACCACACTCAGGGTTTCCTGGCTCACCCGCAACCACAGGGTTTCTCGATTGACCCAGAACGATTCCCAACCAATACCGAGGGTTTTAACCGGCTCACCCCTAACCGAAAGACCGCACAAGAAAGAGACTATGTACACATTCATACTGGACACAGCACGAGTACCGTAAGGGTTGAAGTGCCAACCTCAACCCAGGGCATGGGGCTCCTAACCCACCTCCGAAGACGGTTCGGGGATAAGGCTGTCCTGAGGACCCGGCCCTATCCTCTCCGTCCTATGTCACGGTCGCCACCATGTTGGATAGAAAGAGGATGCCCCAATTTAGAAAGAATGAAAGAAATGGAGGCGCCGGGAATCGAACCCGGGCCGCCTGCTTCGAAGTCAAGCATGCTAACCACTACACCACAGCCCCCGAGTCTCATAGGCCCTAATTCTCATTTATAACATATGTACGGTTTTGAGGTACCCCCCTCCTCAACTGAAGACGCCGTACTCAACTGAGGGGGGGATACCTCCTACTCAGTTCGATACCCCGTGCTCAACTGAGGTGGGGGTATCCCCTACTCACTTCGATACCCCGTGCTCAACTGAGGGGGGTACCCCCCTCAACTCAGTACCCCGTATTCTGGTGCGGGGGGTACCCCCCTAATTTCCAGCCACTGACAACGCCTTTCGTTGATGTGCTGAACTGAGGGGGGGGGGTACCCCCCCCCGCAACTGAAGACGGGGTACTGAACTGAGGGGGGGTAGCGCAAAGACTTTGTCAGTGTCTTGAAATGAGGGGTGGGGTACCCCCCTCAGCTGAAGACGGGGTACTGAGTTGAGGGGGGTACCCCCCCCCCCCTCAGTTGAGCACGGGGTATCGAACTGAGTAGGGGGTACCCCCCCTCAGTTGAGTACGGGGTCTTCAGTTGAGGGGGGGACCCCCCCCTCAAAACCGTACATAAACGGGCTATTTCGCGCTGCGCATTGGACGCACGCCCGTAGGCATAATAGGAAGAGTGTCATACTGTTCCTATTATGTACTCTTGCTATGACTATACTCGGTAGCAGAAGATACCTACTTGTTAAAATGAGCTGTCACACTACAGCATACAGCAGAGTTAGAAGTAACAGTCTGCGTTTGTACTTACAACTCGACAAGTAATTGACCGGTTGCAATAACAGTTAACACAATTTCAGACTGTGTTACGAAACCCAGCTAATATGCTCAACCAAAAGTTTATATGGTGAACGTCGTGATAGTATATACAGCTGTGATGGTATACAGTACAGCTCAAAATTAACATCATATGATTCCGGAGTCAGCGTCACTGACTTCATTTTGCAGTCTATGACTGCAGTCAAACTATTGACGTCACAGGTCCAACTTACTTCCGGAAGTTTTGATATTCATTAACTGACTCCGGAGTCGGAGTCAGTGACTGCGAAATCAGCATCACATTAGTCATCACCACTTTTCAGATGGCTTACATGTGGATGCGGATATAAATAAATGTGTAGGTATGAGTGTAGCATATTTTGTGTTAGTGATGACTAAGGTGATGCTGATTCCGCATTCACCGACTCTGACTCCGGAGTCAGTTAATGAAAATCAAAACTACCGGAAGTAACATTGGACCTGTGACGTCAATAGGTTGACTGCAGTCACTGACTGCAAAATAAAGTCAGTGACGCTGACTCCGGAATCATATGATGTTAATTTTGAGCTGTACTGTACAGCCGTCATGGTATACAAAAAGTCCAATCAAAGCAGGAGCGCGTCTGTGTTTACATAGTCGGTTGTGATGATATTACAAACACACTTTTTCCTCTTGAAAGTTTATTTTCAGCTTGGTCGCGATGAGCTACAGCCGTGATGGTATCCAGCCGTAATAGTATACAAATGCTTAGTTAGGTTTTAGTTTTGATGACCGCACAAACTATTAAATTTAAAATCAAACTGAAAACTCAGTATGTGAACTTTTCTGTTGGTCCGTTTTGTCTAACACTAAACATATGACCCTGACATGAACTCCGACCTTTGATACTAAAATTGGGCAAGTGTCAGTTACAAGAACAATACAAACCTTCATAGTGACCTCAAGATTGGATAGCGGTTCGCAAACTGTTTTGGAGGCAAAACGCAAAATTGTCATCCTCAATTTAAAAAAACTTTTGACAGATCTGGACTGCCACAAGCGTTTCCCCGTTAAGGCCACACGAAATTATATAAGTCAGGATTAAAATGTCCCATTAAGTCCACACTCTTTAGTGCGTTTCGTTAAGGCTACATTTGTAGCGTTAAGACAGCAATGATGTTTAATTGTGTAGTCCGGGGGCTCAATTCAAGGTAGGGGTTTTATTATTTCTTGAGCATTCAGACGGGGGCTTTATTCAAGAGAGAGGCTCTATTCAAGACAGGGGCTCTATACGAGGAAATACGATTTATGAAATACGAAATACGAAATACGGCCAGGGGCCAGAAATTTTACGGGCCGGGCGGCCCGGCGGGGCCCAATTCTAAAAAATCTCGGCGGGCCTGGCCCGGGCAGAACTGGAGTCGTAGAGTGTGAAACTAATGGGACATACTGTGACTCTAACAAAACAGGTGCGGCCCTAATGAGAGGCAGGTGTTGTCAGAGTTTTAATGAAAACTGTGGACCTAACGAAACTGCTGTCTTAACGGTAGGTACACAAACCGCCGAACTAGTAAAATCATCGAATGACATAAATACGGCCCTAACTACTGCAAAAATCAAGTTTTCAAATGACTTACAAAACAGATGGTAAATTTACTGAAACGGAAAAACAACGATTATGAAAAAACAAACCAGTGGACAACTTCATAATGAAAACATTTGCAGACACGGGAAAACTCGCTACAATAAAACGAACGTATCCTTTCTACATCGATTCCATATATTCCATCCGCGTGACACGTGCCCTTACATGCGGCATTTACTTATTTTAGTGTCATGACTTCTGCGACTACTTGCTGTACTCTTGAGAGTCAAAGTCTATTCTTTTCGTAACGAAAGCACATGCTTCGTTTTCTCCAGTTTTGCAACTACATATGTTTTGTCAGACTTTAGTTTATGACATTATTTCGTCTATCTTGTTGCAAAGTCGTTGTTCGGCATAAAAAATATTCATTTCATCAACAAAAATTAAAGTTGAAATTCTAAAGCAAAGCTTATCAGATGAGTATGAATTTCGCATTTTGGAAAATTACTCTGCTAATCTACAAAACTTTAAAAACTTTAAAATTTTTCCTAGTAGGAGGAATTTTAATGAAAGTCAAATACATAACTTTGAGCTGCTTTGTCAAATTGTTTGTTTAATAAAAACAATTTATCTATTTCTAGTAATGTAATCAAGATATCGCGTTTTTATTAAGCATGATTCAAACTTATGGAATAAAATCGCTCAAATTTAATAATATTTCAGTAGTTGCTTGCAAATGGCAATGTTTTTTCCGACTGCGATCTTGTTTTACAGCATTCTTTTGTCCACTGCCTGTCAACCGTCTAACGAGGATTATCGTTACCGCTATGGATCGTATCCTTACGGAGCGCCGGGCGTGCAACCCATAGGGGGTGAGGTAGACGAGTTTTAAACATGGTAAACACGCCGATTTTTTCCGGGACGGATTTTCCAGAGAGGAGGTGAAGCAACATTTTCTGTAGAGATTTGACCAGAAAACTGATACACCTGAAAGAAACTAGCCCGGATCAGACACTTGGCTTAGCGGCATATCTCTACTAAGTACTCAACAACAAACGTGCGAAAAATTACTGCGCACTGCGCAGTTACGTAACTGTTCTTATGTCAATTCATGACTTGCGGTCAATTCTTGTAGACACTTGTACGAACGGGACATAAAGAAATAGGCTCAGATTTGCTAGTTCAAATTACGTATTACTTTTGCATACCACTTGGATTGCATCTAAGGCAAGGACTTTTTTCTTTTTTGTTCTTCACCTCCCGCCTTAAAGGTTTAGGGTTATAAAAACCCTCTTCACCCGGCATTCGTGAGAGAGCTAGTACACGAGCTTTACAACCAAACCTGCACTGACTAGTTCGATTAAGGCAAGGACTATTTGCTATACCTAACCAAATGTTTTCTATTATGTTTCAGGAGGCTATCAAGCGTATGCCGGTATTGGCAGCAATGCGTGCTGTGAGCCTGTGCGTCAAGCCTGCTGCACACTGCCCCAGTCCACATCGGGCGTCAACTCCTGCTGCGAACCCGTTTGGACTTCGTGTTGCCACATTCCGCGACAAAGCTACATGTCTGGAGTGAGGTGGGACGAAAAAGTGTTGAGTTTTTAGCACGGACAAAATTGAAAGGAAGTGATGAGATTATTTCAAGTCTAGGGCTTTATCCAAAATTAGATTTAACGGATTAGATTTAAATCAATTTTGTTAATAACGCAGCAGAAAATAAAAATATCCGGCTGAAATTTTGCCTTATCCGTCTCACATGGATTATCTAGAAGTGTGCCAAGTTTCAGCCAATTACGTGCACTTGACGCTGCGTTATTGACAAAATCAAGTTAAATCTATAAATCCAATTTATGATAAAACCCCTAGTTCAAACTTGGCTTAGGCTTAAAGGGACTAGGAACTTAAACTTGAACTTAAACTAAAATGTAAGTTCAGACTTGTGTTACCGGCCGTAGTTTGACATAAATTTTGAAATTAACCTTTACGCTGGCTATAAAAAGAAATTCGACATTTAGAACTATAGAAATGTCTAACTTGTACTCTGTCCAGCCCAGACATATGACGTCATTCGCTGGCTATATAAACCCGCGCAGAGTTTGCTTTGCGGCACTCCTCGGATTGGACCAGTTAGCAGTAGTGGGATTGGACCTAAGCCAGGATTTGTTGGATTTGGAGTAGCCGGATTGAACTAGTCGAAAAATAGTCCGGACTAGACGTGGACTGACTTGTTGACGCTGAACCGGCTTTGAGTTAAAGGCCCTCACCCCCTTTTGATAAGGCATAGACGTAGATTTAGATAGTGGTTGGAATTGTGTTGATCATGATTAATAACTGGTTTACTGGTTCCGGTGTTAATTGTGTAGCAAGCAGTAGTAGGACGACGATCACAGACAATTGCTGGCTGTAGAACCAGAAAATTGCCTTTAACACAACGCAACATACGGATTGTAAATTTAGTTCGCTAACGGACCCAATCCCCTAGAAAAGCAGCCGGTTACACCTGAGTCGCGGCGTGAGTGTAAGGGTAGCGTAAGTGTCCTACTGTCGTGATCCTGTCTGGGAGGATCCCCGTAGTAGTTGTCTGTAATCTTAATTCCATGGACAAAAAACTTTTTTCTTTTTTTCAGATGCCAAGGTGGCTACGATTGTTACAATCCGCTCACGGGAATTCAGATCAGTGGAACATTCGGTGGATCTCAGCCTGGTTTCGGAATCGGTTACGGAGGCGGATACCGCAGAAAAAGAAATTTGGAAGAAATCAAAAAGAAAACGAAACTGTTTTTCCGTGTGAAATAAACATTTGCATTTTTCTGGACGTCACAATGCTGAAACATGTATTGTAGTGCAATGTAATATAGCTTATTAATGTCTTTAGTTTAATTTATAATAATACGTATTCAGCAATGCAATTTTACCATGGTGTAAAACTTCAAGAAATAGAAAACGTTCAAACTTCAAAATTGTGAAAATTTGACCTATTATGTTAACTGTTTGTATCAACTCAAAAAAATTGAAGCTTGAAGCTACATATTATGTACTTACAGTTTGTGCTTCACAATGTTTGTTGTTTATCCTCCCCCGGAAGAAGTATGAATCTGTAAACAGACAAAACGAGCCCAGCCTAAAGTCTGACCAAAGTTGCTGAATTCTAGGTTTAAGTTTAAAGTTACAGTCTAACACTTTTCATTTCATTCAACTCGATAAACTGGTACACTCTTAATCCTTTCTTTTGGATCATTTGACACGCCACGTAATAAATACCCATAATCTTCAATTCAAGCAATGTGCAAGTTAGCCTTCTTTCCATCGCAAAAGTAGTATTTTCTTTGTGGACTCATCAAGGATCAACTTTCAACTTTCAACTTTGAGCGGTGATATGTACCTAGTTCAAAAACCGTGCGTCCTAGAACATTAATTCACAAATTATGTTTTGTTTACCATTTACATATTATACAGTTGATAGGAGATAGATGAGTTTAATAGTAGATGTTCTGGGCATTAAAGGGTTGAACTACAAAGAAAACTGATTTAGCAATAACATGACGCGGCATTATCAGTTGTTAAGGCCAGCTTGCTCAACCACAAATCTACTGGAGTACTTTGCTTGTGTGTATCTACTTAATCGAGTGGATAAGACATGACAAATTGACAATCCGGAGTATAAATATGTACTACGGCGCAAGCTCTAGGGCCTTTCACAAATATAAACGGAAGACTAAATTAACTTAGTAATCAGGATTAGTAAGATGAAAGTTTATGAAACTTTGCATAATGACTAAGCTATGTCATCGCCATCTGCTTGCAAAATTTTATACATTTACGTTAACGCTATGGAGTAGAAGTAACAGTAAAACCAAATGAAAGGCTCTTAGTTCTCACTAAAGTCTCTTAATCCCTCAAAAAATTGCTGTTTAGAAACCAAACTTTGCAACTTCTTAAGTCTATTCTTCGCGCCAACCTTTAAACAAACTACCGAAGTTTTACAGTTATAAAACGTTTTAAATCATTGCGTAATCTTTCTTTCAAATAATAACTCAACCACTTAAACAGGAGTTACTACTTGTTGAGGACCTAATTTCTTGAAAATTCTCGGTACTCCCGAATCATTATTACGTTGCAACAGCCTACATACTTATATTTTGCATTTCTTTAAAAATTTCTTTGAGTTAATTTCTGACTTTTCAAGTCGTAGTTCAGGTTTTACGCGAAAATCTCACAGTTTGTAACTTTCCGCACAAAAATGAACAGTTTAAACTTTACGAGCTGACTATAACTACGACTTTTTAACGATTTATGTGTTATACACCACGTTTGCGTGAATACTGATATTTCTTGGATCGGCTGCGTATTTTTTGTTATAATGAATGAAAAACTTATTATTACATTTCTTGCCCTTTGTTACAGTAATGTTGCATGTAAGTTTTTAAACTTAAATCTATATATATCTACTGGTGATATTAATTAGTGTTAATATCGATTGTAACCGTTAAATATGCTTAGTCGTGCTGTATGCTCAATCGTAAGTTGATTGTCTAATAGTTGACTGGGTGACTATTAAGCTAAACCTGAAACTGCAAATTTTATCATTAAAGTAGCATTTTAAAAATTCAATCAATAATGTTTTGCGGCTCCTATTTTACAAGGAGTCAAAAGCCAGGACTTGTGAGGAAAATATTCGACAAACTAATTTATATTTATGGAGTTATGACGGATCTTTTTATAAAATCATATTATAAATCATCATATAAATATCATAAATAAAGCTGAAATCAATCAGCGGCGAAACTAAATTACTAAAAAATCGAACGCGTTCGTCTCACTTCGCAGTATTTTTAAAGCTCAGAATGTCATGTGTATGTATCAACAATTATAATTATTTATGATTAATCATATTCATATTCATAATCAGTTATTATTAATAATAATTAATAGTAATATGGTATTGTTTAGATTGCTGTGGCAGGGGCGGCGGAGGTGGAAAGGGCGGGTCAGGTCTTGGTGGTAAGTTAGAAAAGCACATATGTAATATGTATGAACATTCATATGAGTTATCTTATAGAATTAAAACATACGTACTATAAAGTTAAAAAAATAAAAGTGAAAAATAAAAACTAAAAAAGCAAAAAACCCCAATACTTCATTTTGAAGTTGTAAAGCTCTACTGACAGCCTAACATTTATCCATCAATAATGTTTTTTGCAGGACTACTGAAGGGAAGTACCAGCACTAGCTCGATGGCCGATGGTAAGTCTTGCGAGAAATATGATGACCAGTATCTTCACTACAGCATACCGAAGCCGGACCCAAAAAATTGTTCACATTCAACTTCTGTATACAATAATGTGGTCGCAAAATGGCGCTGATCAGTAGAATGTCTGATTTAGTCCAGTCTAATACCATGCGCAATAAAATAAACTTTATTGACTGCTTGATTTGTTTATTGAACGTAAAGAAAAGTTATGGTTGATGGCAGTTTACTGTAAGTCGTAATTTAACTGTCGTATTTTGCTCGATTTAGCAAGATAATGTAAATATGATAAACAGACGCTAAGTAGGTATGTCAAAAAATTAACAGAAATATAACACATTAGGACACTTTGAGTTTAAATAAACTATTTTTGATACCATGTGCTCAATCAATATAATAACATGAAATATCATATGAAAAATTAAATATGTAAAAGTAAAAATTAATCAACTTTGATGATGATATTGAAAAAATATTTTTTTATATTTATGCTTAAATATATATGTACATTAACTATGGCAACAAAATATAATAAATATGATGTTTTTAATGGCAGAAGCTATATTCCAACTACTAATGCAATTGTACTTGTTTTTTTTATTTTCAGGCTCAACCGGTGACTCGATCACTCGAGATTCGGATCTGAACTGTTATGATTTCGGCAGAGATTGTCGGTGGCATAACGTGGACTCACAACAAGACGACGAGGACTTCTTGAAAGTAGACGGAGATCCAGACAAACGGAAATTCAAAAAATATACCGGCACTGATAGCATGCCAAGCAAGTTGCCGCATGAAGTATTTTTTATTTGAAAATTTACCGACTCTGGGACTAAACACAAGCCTATACACAAAACTGAAATGAACGTATTTTTAAAAACACACTCACATGTGCATAGCCTTGCGAGAAGAAAAGCTAAATTTACTATGTCGGATCCTGGGGTATATACCTAATATAGCTTAGTGGTGAAGCAGCGCCTCATTAGCTAAGTTTGACCAGAAATTGCTGAACCCTGAGACAAAACAAGTGGTCTGCTTTTTGTGACTACTGACTACTCGCTGTACTCTTGATGCCGAATACGAAAAGATCTAATCGTAATGAAATGGCGCGTTTCTTTTTGTCCTGTGGTGAAGCATTTTTCATGTTTTAGATGCGCCATATGGAGCTATTCATCCTGATGAAAAATTGGACCCGGACAAAAGAGCTTTCTTGGTCAGCGATCCAATAATGTGCCAAAACGGGGATGGAGAATTGAGTTTCAAGTAAGATTAAGAAAACAATTTCGAGGGTGGTAATTTTCATCAAGTTAATAAAAGAATTAGAATTTATAAAAAATACTTCAAAAAAGTTTTTAACTAAAAAAGAATTCAGTTTGTAAAATCTTTGAAGTTGTTCAAACATTGGGTGTCACTACCGTTGCGCTGTCGCTTTTTGAGCTGTCATTGAAAGTACACAGTTGATTTTTCAGCTACTGAGGGCCTTCTCCAAAATTTGATTTAAATTTATTTTGTTAATAACACAGCACAAAAGGAAAATAGCCGGCTGAAATTTCGCTCTACATATCTTACACACATTATCTCGGTGTGTGCCAAGTTTCAGTAAATTACGATTAACTGAAATGCGTTTTTGACGAAATAAGGTTAAATCTAATCCGATAAATCAAGTTTTGGATAAGACCTGAGAGAAACTGACAAACACTCCATTACATATCGCATCAATTAACGTAATATCGAACATCAGTAACAGGTAAAATAAAAAAAATTCCGTATTTATCAAGATATTGGCTAACAAAAAACGCTGACGTGAAAGTCTGCTGGAGAGAATTGGGTGACATCGAGCCACGTGACTGCAGCGATGAATTGCCGAGAGCCGGCAGTCCGGGACCTGCAACAATTAGAGTGCCCGACAATGGTGGAAACCCGTTTGAGGTTTCATATTACTTTATTAAAACAGTGTTGTAAATGAAAGAGGGCCTATTCCATTACCGGATTAAACGGACTGGACTTATTTAGTGCGAGGTTTAGAAATGGCAGATCGGGTTAAACGGACTAAACTATTTTAAATAACATAATAACTTAATAGCGACTTAATTTTAGTCTCACCCCCTTCCAAAACTACAACTGGACTAAACGGATTTAGCTTGCACGCTAAACATTAGCGTTCATAGTTTACGTCCATTTAGTCCGATTAAAATGTAGCGCGCTAAGTCCGTTTCATCCGGGGGTTTTGGAATGGCATTTTTAAGCTGAATTTTTGAACCGTTTAGTCCGATTATAATTAACCTTTTAATCCGGTAAAGGGATGGGCCCGTAGAGGTTGTGGCGTAGTGGTTAGCATTCTCGACGTTGACGTGAACGGCATGTGTTCCATTTTCGGCACCTTTTTAAAATTTTTTTCTTAAAAAACTAGAGCACTCGCTTCTTCAGGTTAGAATTAATAGACAGAAGACAAGAAATGAAGATCTAAAACCTGTTTTTCGTTACTTTATTATCCTTTTGTACGTGTTTTTGCAAGATACATTCAAGTTTGAATAAGGCAAATATGCCAAATGAAACTTCATATGTATGTACAACAAAACAAACTGCAGGCAACTGAACCTACTAAAAATTAGTAACAATAAGTTATGGTTAAGTTAAAAATAGAAAATAAATAAAATAAAATTAAAAATAAATGCAAAAAGAACTACTGGTTTTTTAGATATTCTTCTATGCCAACAATTTTCCATCGGACAAAGAATTCGCTCTGATTGATGATATCGAATACAGAGCAGATATTTGCGATGATTCTTTTACTACCGCGCGAGTCACAGATCCGGGTCCGGGGCCGGGACCGGGTCCGGGACCTCAACCCACTGACCCTCCCACAGACCCAACTGAACCACCCACGGATCCACCGACTGACCCGGTACGACTCTATCAGTTGTCGGTCTCAAAACTTGTTTGCAGAAATCAGGATTTTAGAATTGTAATGCAATGGTATTGTGTCTAAGAAGATATCATCAATTGCACTTGCGGAAGTGAAGTAAAAAACTATTACTACATCATCTTAAAGTCTGGTCTAATGATCCTGAGACAAAAAGAAATATGCGATTTCATTACGAAAAGAACGAATTGCAGACATCAAGAGTAGGTACAGCAAGTACTGACAAAAATCACGTCAGTTATTTTGTTTCAGGGTTCAGCACTTTCTGATTAAACTTTAGTTATAATTCAAGCTATAATTATTAAATTTAATGAAATACGCTGTAGTTGATGAAACTAAGACAAACGTTTTTGAAATTCTTATTTTTTTCGTGTCGTTTTCTTTAAAATTTCATTTAAATGAAATTTTTTCAAAACGTTTTAGCCAATAGATGATCGACTTGCGTGTGACGCCCTACAGTGTGATTTCAATGCCGGACAAAGCTGTCGCAACGGACTGACCAGATCCGGAAAGGGCTGGCGCGAGGGCAAAGGTCAAGTGGGCAATCGAAACACTGGAATACCTGGAGACCCCAACGACAAACGTACGCATAAACACGCTCTTCTGCTGGGTGATAAGCGGTGACATTGTGAAGCCTTAAAAGCCCGGTTCATACTCGTCCTTGTCCTTTGTCCTCATCGTTTTGTCCTTACGCAATTTCTTACCTAGAAACTACTTGGCCAAATGACCCAATTTTCTATGGGAACAGAGTATTGTTTAAGTCCTATTTGCACGCAAAAAATTAGACTAAACGATTCTGTCAATGCTTGGAATAGCTGACAAAATTTGTCCTTGTCCCTGTTTCTGTATTCTTAAGGACAAGTATGAACCGGGCCTTAGTGTCAATATTGCAGAAGAAATATTGAACACGCATAGCTTATAGATAGATAAGTAAGTATGTAGACGTTCTCTGAATTGTCGCTGTGTACAAATAATAGAAATTATTTTTATTGTTTTAGTTTTCTTTTTTCTTTATCTTTTTTCTCAATACTGTCAACATGAGGTAAATCATTCGTTTCCCGCATCGCTTTGCGACGCTCTATGTATTTCTTGCAAACCACAAAGCAATTATTTCGGTTTCTATTTCATTCTACTGGACTATATTCACGAAAACTACAAGAATAAGTCCAAATTCTGATTTTGATTTCAAAATATTCAGCATGTATAAATTAAGTATTTGATTGTGATTTTAATATATCAATTTTTGACTCATTTTTACTTGCTGACGTTTCAGAAAGCGGCACATTCGCCTATCTTGAAGGAGAAATCGGCCCTAAAGGCGAAACATTGTTTCTGGACAAATTCGAGCTTGGAGAAGAAAAAGAATTGGATTTTCAATTTTACAAGGCGTCTTACAGCAGCATATTCGAAGTGCTACTGGACGGGGTGACTGAATTTAGGAACGATGAAACGTCCAAGTTCGATCGAAACTGGCAAAAGGGAACTGTGAAAATACCACCAGGCCAGCATACGGTAATGAGCTCGAGATTTTAAATTTAACAAGCCCAATCTGCGGCAAAACCTTCAGTGAGTATTAAGAATTACGTTCAAGTAAGCTGACCAGCAGGTCAGCTAAAACCTGTTATGCAGCAGATAATTATTTTATTGTAAAATGTGTATGCAAAAGTTCAATGCGTTTTATCTTACAATAAGTTGTTTATGCAAAAATTGGAATTAGTTTTTATTATCTGACAACATGTTACATATGTAGGAATGGGTTGTTTTGATGAGTGAGAAGAGTATGCATTCTTTCATGACCATCAAATGACTACATTTCGCAGGAAATAAAAGATGCTGCCAAAAAAATTATCTGTTCAAAATGTACTAAACCTACAAATAAATCTACGAAAATCGATACTCTTACTTAAATATAAGTTTCATGTACGACGTTACCGAGGTGAGGTAAACCGTTAATGACTGGTCACGCTAACTATTTACCATCACTGTTTCAAGAAGCACACCTTTACAACATGGTATTTGTTGATAAATGGTAAGCACTCACGGTGCTTAAACGTATGAGTCTCACGATTTGAATTTAATTTTATTGCAAATAATTTGAAGCTATAATTTTCGTTTTTACGTTCAGTTCAGACCGACAATCAGCTCCGTTTTACCTCTTAGTTGAGTCCGTTTGGCATCGACTATTTCTATGTGGCCGGTTAGCTCAACAAAAAAAAAAAAACAAAAAAAAACCCCCAACAAAAAAAAAAAAAAAAAAAAAAAAAAAAAAAAAAAAAAAAAAAATAAAAAAAAAAAAAAAAAAAAAAAAAAAAAAAAAAAAAAGTTGGTAGAGCGTCCGATCCGTAAACGGAAGGTTGGTCGTTCAACTCCCGTCCGGCAGTTTCTTTTTGAATATTTTCTTCCTGACATTTCCGTCTTTTAGCAGAATACAGTCGATTAACCTAAGGGAAGCTGCACAGAATTAACGCGACGAATACACTGTAAATCTAGGTGACACACGCACATACACATATGAGCTGATGTTGAACACACAGACAGACACAATTCTTGCACAGTTTAGTGTTACCACGCCAAAATCAAAATTAAAGACCTGTTGTGCTGTGGCACAACAGGAAAAATACTATTAAAATTAAACTAAAATTGTTAATATACTCAGTCAAGTAAAGGTTCTGAGAATCCGTGCCTAACGCACACAAGTGTTAACGTTTCATACCATGACAAAAATAAATTTTTTAACAATTTTTAACATGTTCTCATATGCATACATCTTTTTAACAATTTTTAGCATTTTTTAACAACCGCATGGATTTCACTTGTTAATTTTTATACAAGCAAAACTATTGTGCTTGCTTTCTCTTATTATCAAGTGCAGTAATGACAAAAATTTACAGTAGTACAGCAACAACCAATGGAGAAACCGATATTAGTACTGTAAATTTTGCATCTTGTTTAACTAAAGTTAAGACATTTTTCAGACGATTAGGGTTTGTTTGTATCTTCTACACATTGAACTGTCTTTTTGTTGGTAACGTATTTGTCGCGATTGCGTTTCATTTTAAGATCGAATTTGTCGGAAGCAACTTGATGGAGAATAGTTTTGTTGCTGTTGACGATTTGAATCTCAACAATCGCGGTGGTGGGAAGTTTTGTTGAACTGTGCATTGACTATTTCATACATACCAGCGTCCTAATTGTATGATTGTATTGTATATACAGTGAACTGCAGTAAAATGTTTTGCTTTGACATCATATGCGTCAGCAATGGAAGGGGGAAGTTTTACTGCAAGAAAGGGAGTTTTATTGTTATAAATGAGAATTAGAGCCTATGAGACTCGGGGGTTGTGCCAATGTGGTAGCATGCTTGACTTTGAAGCAGGCGGCCCGGGTTCGATTCCCGGCGCCTCTATTTCTTTCATTCCTTCGAAATTGGGGCATCATTATTCTATTCAACATTAGCATCGGAATAAACGAATGAGAAATTTGTGCCACCTCATTATCTGACATTATAAAACATCAGTATTGTACTTAAGTTTGATTTGCACAGTAACGATGTTTCAGCCTAAACACGGCACTTAAAATTGTGGCTAAACACTTCTTACTTAAGGCATATTGTTTACAACAGGAAAATTCTTATATCAATGAGGAAATAACTTTTCAGTCTTAGTTATTGCAATTGCCTCAATAGCAGCAGAAATTTTTTTATAAACAAAAGACGCAATTGCCTAGTTCTTGATGATGATTTCATATGAATTTACAAATGTTGTGAAATATAAAGTACAGGAAGCGTCAAAAACAAAAAACAAAAAAACAAAATGGATTTATAACCAAAAAATAATAGGTAGTTATAATTACACTCTTTTACTTGTCTTTTGACGGCTTATCAAAAAACCAAGTGCATTACCAAACAAAAAACTAAGTAGTAAATTGGTTTGATTACGCTTAGTACATGCTAGATTGCTACAATGCTTTCTAGCTACAAAATGCATAATTTACAGCTAATCCTATTTTACATACGACTACGAACGCTCTGCAAGATTAGTGATTTATGTTTTCAATTGCAGTGTTCAAAAAGCTTCTATAACAGTAGGTCATCTGTTTGGCTCTACAGATTGTAAGCATAGTACTATAAAAGCTGTTTGTACTATATAAACCTTGAAACAACCATTTGCTTTCTTTTGTCAAACATCGTTTAAGGGGGTAGTGTCGCCAAAGCAGTTTTGCTCATATTTTGCAAAAAGAGAGCTTTTTGCGTTGAAATTGTACGTTCACTGAGAAACTAGTCCAATGCTATATTGTATTAAATAATTACTGCCAGACACTAGACTACCAATATCTACCAATATTTTCAACCAATCACCATTTGTAAGCCAGACATCACACAATAGGGAGATAAAAGTTCAAAAAATCAAGCCAGATATCAGATTGGCCAGCTTGTGAAGTCCACATAACGTGTCCACGCACAATTTTTTGCCACATTTAAGAAAAAAGAAAAATGAAGGTTCGTTTTTCTTTTGATTTTAAAATACGCGTCTAGATTTTTCACAATTTATCATTATTGCTATGAGTACTTCACAGTTTCCGCACAGTTTCACAGTTCAAACACTCCGCAACCACTCAAGCAATTTGCACTAAATTTTGTCTGCATAAACTACAACATATGTCTTTTCAGTCTGTGTAAACAAACTAAAGTCTGACCAAAAATTGCTGGACCCTGAGACAAAAAGGAACACGCTATTTCATTACGAAAAAAATGAATTGAAAGCATCAAGAGTACAGTGAGTAGTCACAAAAATCACGTCACCAGTTTTGTCTCAAGGTTCAGCAATTTTCGGTCAGACTTTAGACAGACAGATTAATCTTTGTGGCGAAATTATCGAATGTGAATAAGTTTTCAAATCGTCCTTTTCCCGACTTTGCGACCTCACTGCTAACAGTTTACTGCATTAATTTTGATGAAACTTGGCGAAAATACTTGCCTCGACATATATTTTTAAAATATATAAAAAACGGTGTCTTATCTTTTACTGAAAAAGTTTTACAGTTGCGCAAAATCGACTGCTTTCGCGACACTACCCCCTTAAATCAAGAGTGCATAGTAGGTCTTCCTCTTATCGCTCACTAAAGTCTGACAAAAAATAGTTGCGCCACTTCAGAAAATGAAACATGTGATTTCGTTACAAAAAGAATAGATTTTGACTATCAAGAGTACAGCAAGTAGTCGCAGAAGTCATGCCACTAAAGTAGGTAAGTGACGCATCTATTTTTTGTCAGACTTGAGTTGCAAGTAATATCAGCGCAGGTTGGTGCTCTATTTGCACTATTGAGGTGCCTGTCGCTCCAATTTGAGACACGCATACCTTGGCTGATTGCTTTTGAAAAATGGAGGAGAGTAGACTAATTGTTATACCTATATAGTATATAACGTTAACGTTAACGGTAACCCAAAAAACACCAGTGCTTATTACTTGTACTGTTTCATATTACAATACAATTGACAATGCATTAGAAATAATATTAATGCAACAAAAAATACTTGCCAATATAAATACAGTGCCGACAAAAAATACTTGCTACAGACTCCGGAGTCCGAGCGGATTCAGAAGCACCTGATTTTGGAGTCACAGTTTACAGTTACATACATAGACGAGGAATTTTAATTTTGGTCGGTACTGTATGTGTTGTACGTTTAATCTCAGAATCTAAGGTATCCTTACCCTTCTAGTTTCTTTCAAAAGTAATGATTCTATTTCATTCAACACAGCCTCATTCATACTGAGAAATTCATTAATAAAAGTTACCACAAGGTAACAAAGTTAATTAAACTGATTTGAACTAATTAAGCAACAACAATAGCTAGTTTGTACTCCTACAGGCTTCAAAGCTCAAGGTGCAAAATTTACATTTAGTTTGTTTGAACAGTGACTGCCAACTTCGCTTACCAAAACACCTTCTTTAACTTTTATATCATTACCTGAAAATAATTGAGTTTATGCTGAGCAAACATCCTTTGTTTTAGTATTTGAAACACGATGGCAAAACGTCATGTCTTGTGATCAAAGCATTTAAAATGATTGCATATGACTATGAAATACTTATTAGCATGCATTTTTTCATTGTTGTTTTTGGGCGTTTTCAGCTTCAGCGAATGTTTAAAGCCTTACTAGAATTCGTTACCGTCAGCAAAATTAAGGATGCGCATGAGTGCGTGTGGTATAGAGTACTACCGTTATTTTAATAATTAATATTAATATTAAAAGTCAGTATTTAAAATACTTTTAATACTAATAATTTTATTAATATTAAATTAAAAATAATTTGATAATTTTATTTATATTAATATTAAATTAAAAATATTTCAGGAGTTGTATTTATATTAATATTAAATTAAAAATAAATTGAGAATTTTATTTATATTAATATTAAATTAAAAATATTTCAACAATTATATTTATATTAATATTAAATTAAAAATAAATTGGCCATATTAATATTAAAAAGCACTTTATTTTTAATATTCTTTTTAATAACGGCTGGGCATATAAAAGACAAGTATATGCCTGTGCAGAAACTGACACGCTGCATTTATATTAATATTAAAAATGCATTTTTATACAATTTTAATATTATTTTAAATACAGCGTAGCTCGTTTGTTCGCTTTTCAACCCGAAATTTGTCCGTGAAGGCGTAAAGTCACATTTACACGGCTATTATTTTGATGTTAAAGGGCCTATTCCTTTGCCGGATTAACCCGCCGTCTCCAGAAGTACCAGTTGACACACCACATGATGAACTCCCAATTCGGGACTACAGTACGTGACAACTGACACGTTTATTTTAGTCAACTGAACTTTAAAATTTTTTCAGGAAGTGTAGATCTTTGTGTTTAGCGGCCAAATTTTGGATCCACTGCCACATAACAAAACCTGCGCTTCACTCAGCAATGTACATAATATGTGACTTTTTCATCGCAGAAGTAGTATTTTCTTTTTGGCCACATTAAGATTTTCGACTGCGACGTCAGCCGTCAGCCCAGCCTTCTACAGTCAGATACAGTCAATGTTGTAGTTTATTACTAGCCTTCGCCCTTCAAGTATGGTAGGGGCACGGTTGTTGTGTTCATACTATAGGGTGAGGTACATTATGCCTTAGCAATGGCACAAAGTTTTGACATTTAATTTTCTAAATTAAAGTAAAACATCAAGAACACCGATTGCGTGAAGCTGGTCACAGTTGACAGCATGGACTAAAACGGCCCATAAAAATTTCAGGATAATAGTTTTAACTTCATCCATTTTTAACTTTTCGACAATGGACAAGCAGCATTCCAGACTTGCAAGCTTCGTAAAATCTTCTAATGGTTTTAGGAGCAAAGATGCATTTCAAAATTTTTTTCGGTGGTGCTTTTTTTGTGAGATGCAGGGAGTATGGTTGTTTTGATAAGACCTATTTTCAATTGATTTGATTTTATGCATCAAAAATCAAAACTATCAAAACTAGTTTTGATTTGATTTGCATCAAAAATCAAAAGAGCCCTAGCACGGAGTCTTTCGGATGGAATTTTTGTATTTGGTACCTCTTCAAATTCTATTCAAAATTTACTGTTTAAGTCTCATCCCCCCCCGAATTTTCCTACTGACACCCGCACTGCATCCCCTGATGGTGTTTTACTGTTCACTATGGGCCTTTTCCTTTACCGGATTAAACGGACTGGTCTTATTTTAGTCCGAGGTTTAGGATAGGCAAATCGGGTTTAAATGGACTAACGAGTTAAATAGTCAGCGAATTCTTTTAGTCTGACCCGGGTTCCCAAAATTACCACTGGACTAAACGGATTTAACACTACCCGCTTAACATTAGCGTGCCAGTTAAATCCGTTGGTGCATTAAAAAACAGCGTGATAAAATTTAAGTCCGTTTAATGGAGGCTTGAATTCCATTTTCAGCATAATTTTTAAACCGTTTAGTCAGACTAAAATTAACCCTTTAATCCCTTTAAGCCCTAGGATACTTTTGTGCCGTAAATGTAGGGTTCTCCCAGGGGGTAGCCGGGAAGGGGAGAAGTGAGAAAACTCGCCCCCAAATATTTTTCAATTTTTCGACTGAAATATTATCCACGAGGTTACCCTTCCCCTGTCACGGATAAAAGTGTCCCCGAAAATTTTGTCCCCAAACACTTCATTTAAATAAAAGTGTCCCCGGACATTTTTATCTGGATAATAGTGTCTCCCCAGACACATTTATCTGGATAAAAGTGTACAAATGGGGCACATTTATCCAAAAGGGACACTTTTATCCAGATAAAAGTGTCGGAGGACACTTTTATCTAGATAAAGGTGTCCAGGTGGACAAATTGTAGGGGGCACACTTTTATCCGTGACACCCCCGTTGGTTTTTATGGTCCAGTCTCCGATTGACCAATTTGGCCTAAAAATCAAAATTGTGTAAAAAAATCCTTAACTTTTTTCTGGGGGCTTACCGCCCCCAGACCCATGCAACTTTGTGAATCAATGCTTCTTTGCTTTTAAGTTTCATTAGAGCGTGTGCATGAGTGACTAACCTTGTCGATGTCGTTGCCCTAAAGAGCTGTCCATATGTGGCACTTGGTCCAGTACTGGGATACGTAACACAAAGAACTGAACTTCCAGGAAGAACTCTGTGATTTTTAAATAGTTGACTAGAGTTCCACAGTGTCTAGCCAAGTTTTATGGCCCAGATTGAGTATTTATTACGTGGGGTGCCAAATCTTTCCCCCGTGGCAGGACATGCAGCTTAGGGACAGTTTTTTGAGGACAAGGACAAATCATAATGACAGAACGACAAAAACGCAGGTACCACAAAGACATCGCACCTGTAAAGTGGAACAGGACACGTGATGGAACTGTTATAGTGTTGAGCG
>JASANF010009873.1:0-22287 GCA_030248245.1 Trissonchulus sp. WLG1_4
GCTTAAACCGAATTAGCTCAAGCTTAAATTCTTTAAATCGGTTTAAATCCGCTGCATCAATGATGATTAGCGCAGTTGGTGCTCATTCGTTGAAACGGGGGTTTAGCTTGAATTTAACTAAATCTATTTAACTGGAGTTTATCTTCAGCTCAGACTTAAATTTAACCGATTTGGTGCAGTCCACAGCGAGTCAAAGTGAACATAATAACCCAAAAAATATCGATAAACTTTACACTACATACGTCATAAAGTTTGATTGGTTTACAATGAGCAAAATCTATACAGACCCTCAAAGAACTTGGGTGGATAAAACATAGACAAAAACCTGCAAAAATTCTAAACTTGGTAATTTCATACTCCAAAATAAACTATAACGACGTCAAATCAAAACCTTAACTACACCAACTAACCGAAAAACTTTGTTATAAACTTTTTCTGAATCACTTTCTCGCCCTAAACTCAAACTTTCTCCGTAAATTGCTGGTCGTTATAAAGTATTTATTTAGCCGGTTAAATTCTTGAGCTGTCAAAAATAATATTCTAATGTTGTCCACTTTTATTTCGTAAAGTTTGGCATCTATAGAAAACTTTTCTCAAACTTTTGCTACTTAACTTTTTCACGCTTTACTGACTTTATTGCTAATAACTTGTTGAGAACTATGAATACTAAAGAAACTGTACATTCTATAGAACAAATTTAATCATCTTACAAAATTCTAATCTAACGACCGTTATTTTGATTATGGAATATTTTGGCTGCCGACGTGCACTTACATTCCTTTTAGTAAATCATAGCTTTCGTTCTCGTAACACAGATCAGTCAAGCTGAACTCTTAAGGCCCTAAAGATTCTGTGTACGCCTTAAAACAGGGATTACACTTATCCGGGAGGGTTAGGGAGGGAAGCAAAACAGGGTGAGTTTTCGGATGGGGGGGGGACGCGACGCAACTATCTGTTTATTTTTGGTTCGTGAGAAAACGTTTTGGCTTCGTGAAGGGGGAGAAACACCTGCCAGGGGGGAGGGGGTAAAGATGCCTGCTGACGGGGGGATGAGAACTCAAGCCCATAAACAAAGAAATAATCTCACCTTTGGTGTTTTTTCACGATTCAAGACACCGGACTTGAACACAAAAAATTCTTAAGCTGCGACATTTGGTACACTCCAGATGCAGTAATTAATATATAATAAATAGTTATAATTAATTAACACAATTCCAGAATATAATAGCCTAAATCCAATTCAAATTCAAGCAATAACTTTATAAATTCCAGTTATGTTGGATAGATTTCGCTAAATATGAAATCAAAATATCTAAACTGTGTAAGCGTATATGACCTAAAATAAAGTCATTTATGCTAGATGAATAGATCTATAAACAAAATGACCCAGTCTCGGTTTTGGCGGTCTCGGAATTTGGTCTCGGTCTCGGTAGTCTCGGTTTCGTGGTCTCGGTCTCGGTCTCGGAAAAAAACCAAGACTTCCATCCCTAATATATAGAAAACTAAAATTTCGATAATGAACAAAATAGGTAACAAAAATCGAAATCAAACCAGTAACTAACGTATAAGATAATAACATAAAAATACTTTCAAAAACGGTTTTCTAAAAAATATATTTTCTGAATGAAAAGTGACTAATTTCTCTGAAAGTTCACGTCTAAAGTAAAAGTTGAATAACCACAAAAAGTTTGAAAATCATGTTACATTAAAACAAAAACGATTGTTTAAGAAAAGTAAAATTGTTTCTCAAAAAAAACCATTGTCATTTTCAAAACTGCCATATAGTATATAATAAAAAAATACAAATAAATATACAGTATCAAGAGTATATATTCTACACAATATGCAAGGCTTTATATGCAGATAATATAAAGTGTAAAATTGAATACTCGGTATAGTATAAGTAGGTCAGAACAAAACGTAACATACATACTATACTAGAGAGAAAGAGCTATACTGGAAACGTAGTTCAGTAACCTTGACGAAACCTCGCTGTCAATGCACAAATATGAATTTTTGGAAAAATGAAAAAATTCCACGCTGACCGAGATTCGATCCACTGCCCCCATGATTCATGATCTGTCTGTTGAGCTGTTTCCTAAAGATGGTCAAGCGTATTGGATCAAAATTCATCAATTTAAAATTAAATTTATTAATTGATTAAATAACATTTATCAAAAATTAAAATCATGACATGTTCTAATAGGAAACAATACAAAATTTGCAGTTTCAAGACTTTAGAACATCCTACTGCTAGAGAACAAAATGTGGTGAAATTTCCTCGATTCTTAGAAAAGCTACTAAAAAACAAATTTTAATCCAATCCGCTCAATCCCATTTTAGGAATTAGCTCTGTATTTTGGTGGATCTTATGTTCCAACATCACTAAAACGTCAAACGTGTTTATTATTTGCTTTCTTTTCCTGACAGTCAGTGTTCACCACCATTAGGCATATATAGTACGAAATTTTTTCAGCGCCATATTTTTGTTCCTTCTAGAGAAGGAACTATTGTTTTGAAACCAACTCTGCATAGTGTCAAAGTGACACCAGCATGTTAGTCAGCGTACATGATTAACGTGTAAACTCAGCTTGGGAAGTCTTTTTCTTTTTTTGTAAACAAACTGTTTCCCAATTTTGCAGTTCATAATTATACAACCACATTATCAATGCAGTAAAATATAGCTTTATCGACGTTTTATAATTTCTAAAATTGTCTAAAATCGTACTTTCCCAAAAACTGTGCACGTGCTAAGCACATGACGGTCTAGCTAGACTCAATCATTCATGTCTCCTGGAACAGCGATGGTCTTTAAATGTGTTGTAGAAACGTGATAAAATTGCAGTTTCGATAAACATTAAATGAATTCAGCTTGATTAAAGTAAGTAAAATGATGAAAAAAACTTAAATGCAAGCGTTCAGCTTTGCTTTGCTCATCGTTTAAGAAACAGCTTATGTAACTTCCAATCATGACAGCGAAGCCGAGTGGTCTAAGGCGCTGTTTAAGATGATGAGAATGGTACGTTCGATGGATCGATTCCCGTAAACATTTTTTCTTTGACAGTAATTTTATTTTATTAGTTCAATTCAAATTGACCGACTGCTGCTGAGTGACGTATGTACGTATATAATTATCGAGTGTGACATGCTTTCCTTAGTCGTATTACTGCCATTATAGTTAAGGGTTTTCATATGGCTATGGTGGGGTATTTTTACTCCGCAAAGGAACCTTGCCCCCTTTGGGGCCTACTTGTTTCTTTCATTCCTTTCGCAATGAAAACTCGTTAACCTCTGTAGCCTGCAATTCTTGGTCTTATCAAGAGTACATAGTAGGGAAAAGTATGACACACTTTCCTATTCCAGCTAATCGGACGGAGCGATGCTCCGGCTAAGATAGCGCTTTACCGTCTTCATTTCAAAGGTGGGTACCCCTGTCACAAGGCAATTTTTTCTCCGTGAAATTTCTCCCCCCGGAAAAATATCCCTTGTACGTAAACGGTAAAACGATAGTTCATTGCAATGTGGAATCAAAAACGTGAATATTATAGAGTAATAATAATAATGAAAATAAGTACGTAGGCTTTACGTAATACATTTTCAACTGCTGCTATACCAACACTTTTAAAGTCAATCCATGTAAGCCCGGTTGGCTCAGATGGTAGATCGTCTTGTATCTATTGAGCATCTGATTTCGAATCAGAAGGTTGGTGGTTCGAATCACCTCGGGTACACTGTTTTGCTTTCGCGAAGTCCTACTTTCTGTCTTTCGAAATTGCATTTGCACAGCGAGAGCGACCTACCTACCTATCCAGTGTAATTTAACGTAGGAAAATCGACCTACCAGAAATGGCCACTGAGGGGCCGCGTAAAAAAAACTAAGATTCCAATCCCTCCTACAGTAGGTATATAAGATCGGAACTAACTGCCAACTTCGAGCTGGCATAGCTCAAATATTTGAGAAACTTTTAAGAAATTGAGAAAAGTTTCTATCTCAAAAATTTCTGTCAACCTCGCTGAGTTTGTCAAAATGTCCACAAGGGTATTTGCAAACCTTTTGTGATGTTTTTGCACCTAAATTATGTATTAAAAATGTTAACCTTTTTCTAATGCTCATCAACGCATCAGCCATTATATACTAAAGTGTGTTACGCAGAGAATCTATATATATGATAGGCCAGATATGAAACTTCAACATATTGGCCGAAAATGACAAGCGCATCTACCCGTGGCTGCGCTAGAACACAGGCAGGCTGGTGTGTCTTAAGAGTGAGACGCCATTATGTACTCTTGGTATATATAAGTCAACCCAGCCGCCATTTATGTAACTCTGCACTAATTTTCAAATTCACATACATTTCTTGCAAGAGCATCTAAAAACCACCACCGTACTATTGAAAAAATTTATTGAAAAAACCATAAAAACCAATCTTTACTGCAACCAAACACGCGCTCATGGGCAGAAATAAAACTACAACAAACTTGAAGCAGAAGAAACAGAACTACATAAAATTACATGACTGGGGCAAAACAGTACGAGAAGCCGCAGCAAAATCTATCGATTGGTCAAAAATAGATTAACCAGATTAGACTGATTATACAAAAAGCCTGTTTAAAGAATCATTATTTACGTAAATTATTCATAAAAACGCCTTCTTGGATCTATCACCAGGTCAAAACTTAGATTTAATCCGTTTAAGCCCGGTTCATACTCAAACGTAAAAGCATGTAACAGAAACAAGGACAAATTTCGGTCAGCTGCTGTGAAAAATTGACAAATGCGTCTGAGCTAATTATCTGTATACGGTCTGGAAGTGACCTCAACTATCGTCATGCAAAAAAATGGCATATTTGGCTATGCAATTTTTCTGAAATCGCATAAAAACAAAACGATAGAGACAAGGGCAAGAACTCGTATGCTCCGGACATTAATTGAGATTAAATCTAACAAGGGTAGTCAAAATTCAATCTAATTCAGTTAATCTAATTCTGCCCTATTATATTGACAAACACATGAGAACTGAGCTATTTACATGATATGAATGTTTTTATTAAAACTAAATAGATGTTGTTTTTAAGTTTGTTATTTCTCACAAATTTCACAACTGGGTAACTCACTTTTAAGCCATCCATTTATGCAACTTTCTGAATATACGAGCCTTTTAGGTGATATATTACCAACCAAAAGTATAAATAGGTATGGCACAAAATATACGCAAGTTTCACTATAAAAATTTATCTTTAAAAATTCAAATATATATCCTAAAAAATTTTTAAAAGAAACGAATAGATTACACGCGTAATTTATACTAGTTTCATATAGCTATAATCAAATACTATTAACACAATAAATAACATACTAAACATCAAGTTCGTAAAAAATGTAAATTCGAACATACAAATATAGTTTATACATGAGAGCAATTTCCTACACAAAACATGCTGGGGCAGGGAAAATTTCTTTACAAAAACAATACAAATTCTGAAAAGTTTTTGTGAACAAGTCTGAAACATCCTTAACCCTTTCCCGCAAAAATTGCACTATCTTACACTAGTGAAACCTGTCGGCTTTATGTTTCACAGAATCGGTTACTTCACGAGGATGCCTTACGTATCCCAGTGAAGCCAGCAGGTGGCCAAGTGGCTAGGCGTGACAGTCCTGCCACAAAGCTGCCCCTGTAACGCAGGCTCCGTAGGTGGTGACGGATCAAAACCCAGCCAATGACTGGACTTAGTGCATTTTTGAAATTTCATGCAGGGTTAAACAAGCCTTAAAACCCAATTTAAAAAAAAATTAATTTAAAAAGTTGAATTAAATTTTAATTTAAAAAATTTAAACACTTCAATGCAAAAAAAAATTTCAGGAACAGTACTTCAGCCATAAAAAGCGTTAGACTACAGTTAATAATAATGTCAAACCAAAACAAGAGTTAAATACTATTGCGTTTTTTTGAAGACTCGCTTGTCACAAAACATTCACTTTCCACCGCCAAAAACAGCTGGGATGGTCATTTTCATGTAAAAAAACACTAAAGTCATTTAAGTCTGACCACAAAATGTTGAGCACTGAGACAAAACAAAACATGTGATTTCATTACGAATTCCGAAAAGAACAAATTGAAGCCATCAAGAGTACATCCAGTAGCTGCTAAAATCACGCTACCTGATTGCTATCAGAGCTCAAGATTGCTGTGGCAGCCCTTCGCTTTTGTGCAGTCAAGAGTACATAATGTCTCACTCATTCCAGTAGACTTCTAAGAGTACACACTATATTAGTAAGTCTAGGGGTTCCCCAAAATTTGGCCGGAGAGGCCCCCCAAAATTTTGACCCCGTTACATGTATGCACTATGTACTCTTGGTGAAGTGGGATATCAATGGAAAGCTTTTCACTCTTCTTCTAGCGGAAGGATTCTATGCTCTTAGTGCTTCTACATAACAAAATAATTTGGTCATGATGATTCATTAATCCATTAAACCATAGCCTGGTTTTCACGTACACATAAACACCAAAAACTTTAGTAGATTTTATTACAAAACCTAATAAAAGTTAAAGTTAATAACATTGATAATAACCGTTGACTTTATCAGTGGACAAAGATAGCCTAAATTAGCCACTGGTAATAATTCTGAGCACACGGTCCCTGGATAAACTTGGGCAAATTTAAAAAAGCGTCCGTGAAAACACAGCCTTTACACTGAATCTATATGTAACATTCTGGCATATTTTATGCCAAATATTATGGGGTGGGGGGGCGCGATGGGGGGGGGCAGCCCCCCCCATGGATTGGGGGGGGGGGGGGGCGGCGACACAAATGGGGGGGGGGCGCACCAAATTCACGATAAAACACTATTTTCAGGTGAAAAAATGGTTCTTATGCTTTAAATATCACGTTTTTATACGTTATAATACCTACACTGATACCAAGTTTAACGACAAAGGACTCGAAAACTCTACCAAGGCGACATTGCTACTGCTGAAAACTCGCTAAAACGTCCTTTCGGAAAAAAATTTCGGACTATGGGGGGGCACCCCATCTGAAATGGGGGGGCTCCGGACCAAATGGGGGGGCGCCCCCCCACCCCCCCCCCTCTAAAAATATGCCAGACATTTAGCCACACACTACGCATAACAAACAAATGGAATACAGGCGCACTGTAACACAAACAAGAACAAGCAAGCCACTGTAACACAACAAAGATTGAATATTTTAACGAAAAATAAAATTTCAACAAATTTCTCGACAACGCTTGGTATATACATACTACAGCAGATATTATGTTATGATTAACAAAATTTGTAGGGGGTAACGAGAAAAAACCATTGGACTGATTAGCCTCCCTACCCTGGGGCCGTATTCTTAAAATTACCTGCAGGTAAAGTTAGGCTAACCTTCACTTTACCCAAAGTCGTATTTTCAAACGACTAAAGCCAATATGATAGCTAATACCTTCAATATTCCGGCCAAAAAAGTACTTTCTCTAGTTTCGCAGCTAAAGTTAATGCATTGTGCAATTTTTTAACCCCAACTGTCGACGTTAACCTTGTTTTCAAGTTTAACTTTCCCGTTACCCATAGAATTAACTTTACCTTCACCTTATCTGTGGGTCCCTTCCATACATCAGGGGTGTTGCGGCCCATTTACGAAAAAATAGGAAATAAAATAGGAATTTCCCAGAGAAAAATAGGAAAAAAATAGGAATTTCTGAGCAAAAAATAGGAAAAAATAGGAATTTTTTGTGGACTTTTTATCGAAATATTGTACAAAACACAGGATACCCATAGCGTCACTCAGTGGGGCAAATGTGTTAAAATACACTTCGCAAAAAACGACACACATTAGCCATGGCGTACCCAGGACCGGTGGTATTCATAAAAGTGTACGCCAGGCTTTTTATCCGGACTTACAGCAAGCACGGCTTAAAATCCTGGCTTTTCGTATTCTTAAAACCAAGCTGGGCTTTTTATCCAGACTTACTTGTATTCATAAAAGCTGAGATAAAAAGCCGGGCTTATGGTATTCATAAAAATCAAGCTCGAATTATAATCCCAGATTCTGCAATTATTTTATAGATTCTTTCATAAAAACGAAAAAGCTCGGATAAAAAGCCAGGCTTGAACAAGCCGTGCTTTTTCTCCCGGCTTTTTCAAGCCAGACTTATGGCTAAAAAGCCGAGCTTTTTATCCCGACTTTTATGAATACCGGCAACCGGCCCAGAAAAAAATTCGGGGGGGTGACTTTTCGATAATTTGTAATGGGTTAGAATGCACTTTTTGGCAACTTTAACACTTATAAAACGCCTTACAAACGCAAGATCACTAAACCGTAAAGTTGCAGGGGTCTGGGGGCGGCCGCCCCCAGAAAAAAATGTCGATTTTTCCAATTTTTCGACCAAATTTGGTCAACTGGAGACGTACCAGAAATTTTTTCCGACAGAAAAACTAAACCAAAAAACCAACCAGAAAAATTAAAATTAAAGATGGTAAAGTCACATCAGACAGTGTATTACACAAGTAAATGTAGCATAATATACTCGTGTAGACACGCAAAGGCAGCACAATGTACTCGTGTACCCCCAGAAAAAAATTTGGGAAAATTTTTGATTTTCATGCGAAATTTGGTCAAAAGTGAAATTGGAAATTGAAATCTAGAGCGGTATCGAAAGTGAAATTGGAGCTCAGAACACCGAAAATTACAAAACTGGTGGGCCGAGAAGGGTCCAGAAGCCAGTGGCGTGACAGAAAAAAATGTCGGGGGGGGGATAATCCCTTCGATTTTTTGAAGCGTGTTGAAAATGAAATTCACTTGACTGCAAATGTATACTACACAATGTACATAATTGTTAAATAGCATTTAGTCCGAAAACTCAGGCTATTTTTAGCCCAGCGGCTTCGAAAATTAATTTCTAATGTTGGAGCTCAGAACACCGCAAATTATACAACCTGCAGCCAGCGAGCGTCCGGAAGCTAAAAGTATGGAAATTTTAAAGTTTAAAGCATTAAAGTTACCTATTAAAGCGTTATAGATTGAGAAAATCATGAAAAATCATGTTTTCAACGGTATCACAGGGGGGTGCACCAGTTCTGGCTACTAAGTAAATCTGACAACAAAACTAATAGCACGCTGCAATGCACAGTATGTGGGTTTATATTAGAATACAAGACGACAGGCCTCCATCTATAACCGTGTTGGCTGCACTGCCCGTAGGTAGCCTACCTCCATAATACACGCACAGTACCTTCCGAGCCCCCTCCCCAGTGCTACAGTGGCACGATCGACTCCAAAATAGCAGATGCACTACAACCCTACTACACTACCATGCATGCAAGAGATTAGACTTGGGCTGTTTGCCTGACGTCTGAAAAGCTGGCACATATTTTTTCCGGACTTTTTTTCAATTTTTTTTCATTTTTTTTCGAGGCCATTTTTTGAGGCCCAAAAAAAGGTTTCCCCCCTCCCGGCAGAGCCAAAACGGCAAAAGCCTAGAACACCATTTTGAGAATGCCTCTATTCCCAACCAGACTGAATATAAAAATCACAAAAAAGTGCCCAGCGAATGCGTATTTCTTGAGATTTGCGACCGGCAAAAAAAGACGGAAAAATCCGAGTTTGCGGGAGGCGATTTTTCATATCTTAGGAAATACTCAACGGATTTTACTGAAATTTGGCCAGCATATAGCTGTCTACCAGGCAAGTACACACACACACACTGAATTAAAACAGATTTGCTTGCATAAATTTTTAGTTATTAAAAAAATTCATTTTAAAATGTCGCAATATGGTGTGTGGGTCCTATTCTAGGGTTTTATTAATTTTTTCATTAACACTAAACAGCTCGGATAAAAAGCCAGGCTTGAACAAGCCTGGATAGAACAAAAAGCTCGGATAAAAATCCAGGCTTGCGCACAAGCCTAGCTTTTCATCCCGACTTTTATGAACACCGGCCCTGGTGACGTATCGGAAATTTTTTCTGGGCAGACCTAAAATTAGAAGGGGGGACCCTTTGGAGCGGTGAACAGAAATTGAGCAAATTTTCAATTTTGGTGAGCAAAAATTCAAAATCGAGAGCATATGCACCGTATTTTGCCCAAAAAAACCCAGCTTATATTGAAAATTTGAAAAAAATAGGAAAAATAGGAATTTTTCCCAAAAAATAGGAAAAAATAGGAGGGGGTCGAAAAAATAGGAAAAAATAGGAAAAATAGGAGCCGCAACACCCCTGATACATGGGCGTGGGGGGGTTTTCACCCCCCCCAGACAGGTGCTTCACCCCCCCCAGACTGCTGGACGGTGGCTCACGAAAGCAGCAGGACCGCGGCTCCGCCCCCCCCCCCCCCCCCGGTGGCTGGCTCACCCCCCCCCCAGAATTGGCCAGCTGCCCACGTATGGTCCCTTCACCTTATCTGTGGGTCAAGTTAGCCTAACTTTACCTGCAGGTCATTTTGAGACTACGGCCCCAGGATTGGGAGTACATAGACAAAAAGTCAATTAATCATTTTCGTCTGAAAAGCAACTGCTTTTTACGAACTAAAAACCAAAAAATATATACATATTTCAAATTTTTCTTAAAAACATGCCGTTTACACTTTCATGAATATCTGCTGCGATTATTTCAACCAAACGTTGCAAGTCAACAATGAAACCCGCAAATTACACAAGGCTACTTGAAATCACATACAATATATGAATTTAATACATAGACCTATACGTAAATCAGTGACATAAGAGCATTGGCATAACACACGCGTATTCTAGAACCCGCAAAAAGGGCTAAAAGCGAATGCCTGGCTAATTAGGCAAAGCTAGCATCAAAATCATACAACGCCATTATAAGTGTGTAGAATGCACTGAGCTAGAACAGAATACTAAATCACTAAGCCTGGTTCATACTTGTCAGAAATCTACAGCCAGTTTGTCCAAAGGTTAATTTTAGGGTGAATTTCAAATTACAAACTTACAAGCGTTTGTTTTTACAGCCGGAATTTTTTCATGCCTTCGACGGGAGACACATACGCGCATGAGGGGAAAGGGGATTTAACCCCCCCGAAATATTGCCCCGCTTGCCCTTGCTGTTGGTTTTCATTGCGAAATGGCGCTTTTGAACTGCCCTTAATATATTTTGTTGTAATTTTCTCGACACTTATACCTCGTAACAGGGGCGGGGGATAGTGTTACTGCGAACTTTGTCAGCACTTTCGAGTAAAGGAACGCTATTTGCATGAAACTGTGTTGCGCCTATGATGCAAAATTGAATTTCTAAGAGCCCCTAGCAAAAACGAAACAGCAGCTTTTTGCTAATCACATAATATGCGAAACGGCAGCCTAGTGTGTAAGTTTGAAGAAAAAATCATTAAACAATTTCTAAAGGTTAACCACACTCAACTGTAAGTCCCAATTTGCCGTAAGTGAATCACGAAATTGAACTAAAACTGCCATAGATTTCATCAATCAGCAAGTACTTCTGAAAAACTACTACAAATTCAAGTACCAAAAAAGTAACAAAAAATTGAACAAAAAAAAATGAACCAAGCTAACACGTAATATCGAACAAAATTCGGTTCAAAACAAACATAGCCTTGGCAATAAAGGACACAACAGGACCAGAAAAACAAAATTTTTAAATTCTAGGAAGCACGAATAAAAACCAAAAAATTGAAACAAAATTAAGAATTTCAAAGTTAACTCAAAACAGTTAAGTATAAATTGGGTCCAATGCGAAAAATAACATATACATTTCAACCATTTTGATATACAAACCAATAAAAATTAACGGTGACAGTACATAATATTACTATATTACTGACCAATGAGCATGTTATAAGCTTACACGCAGGGGATGTACCATTATAGAGCAAATAACATTTGATTTAAATAATTTAAAAACGATTTTGTTTGTAAAATATTTCCGAGACTAGTTTCTCGCTTAATCCTTAATCCTACTTCTTAAAAAAACCTTGGCTACATGTAAGGGACCGTTCAAACCACAAAAAATTCAACAAAATTAAATTTCCAAACATGATTAAATATTTTTAATTAAATCAGACATTTAATTAAAAATTGACCACTATCAGCCTCAGCCATAATGTGTTGCGACTTTAAACTTCAATAAATTTCTCTAGACTTTTTTCAAACAACGTTAGCTCGACTTTTCAAATATAAAAACTTTCCACTTTTCCAATATACATAACACATAATCACTCCAATATAAATGTGCACATGAGCGTAGAATCACAAATAACCAACACAAACTATATACAGTCATAGGCACAAAAAATAACGATTTACACATTACAAATGTGTAAAATTGTTCTGAAATCACACGTTTTCAAAAACTTTTCTTTAGACAGACTCCACAAACTATTAACAGCTCTTAATTTACAGAAATTTTGCTGACCGTACACATATTATATATAAGTCAGAATTAAACCCGATAAAGAGACAAATTCATACTAGCAGTCGTATGACCGTTCAGCCGGTACAATTGTGAAAAAACTTTGAAATTTACAAAAAATGAAAAAAGGACCACACATACCATAGTTATTGACGTGTATAACGTAACTTGAACTTGAATTGAACTCAACGCATTTTTACACCAAATTTAACAAAACAATAACACAAAATAACCAAATATGAACATATTTACAAAACAAAAATATTTGTTAACCATAGCTGACCAACTTACCTGACCAAAAAATAACAAAATATACTGTTGCCAAAGTAAAAAACTGTAAAATTCAAGTGCTTAAAGCAGCTGAAAGAAAAAGTGTAAAATTTTAGTAACATAAAAGACGTGTCATAGGAACAAAAATAAATCCTACTTTAAAACCGTTTTTTAATGAATTAAATTTTTACATTTTTAAAAAAAATGGAACGTAATGTATATACACACACAAACTTTCGCGTAAAGTTACTGAAGATTTCAGTGAAGACAAAAATAAAAAATACAATGTTCCGATATAACTCCATATAAATACAAAAGTTACAGACATGATTTCAGTCAAGCAAAATATTATACTAAACCCTAAATAGCAAATACTAATACCAAGTACCAACCAATCAGAATAAAGTATTACACAAACATAAAACAAACTACTGAGTTGTAAAACGTAATCCCAAACAAATTATGAAAACAGATTATGTTACACGCCAAATCTTACTAAAGTTTGACCAAAAGTTGCTGAACCTGCACACAAAACAGGTGGCGTGCTTTCTGTGACTACTCGCTGTACTCTTGATGCTCTCAATTGTTCTTTTCGTAATGAAATGGCGTATCTCTGTTCGTCTGCGGGTTCAGCATTTTTTGCTTAGACACTCAGACTTTAATTAGGTTATAAGTACTTTGATCAGCTAAACACTATCATTGATGACTACAATTTACTGTTTAATCAATGAAATCGCGTATTTCATCTTTTGTGCAGGAAAACGCATTCCAGGTCGAACTTCAACGCAACAATTTATCAATTTTTAAATCATGAAATTAACCCAAAACAGCTGGGTATAAAAGTTTTTTAAAATTTCCCTTTGTTCAATCAGCGTTCACTTATTACAGTACATATATTTGGTTGCTGCTACTGATAAAAAATCTACAAAAATCACTAATCAATTATAGAAAACCATTTCCAATTCATCTGACAAACAAAACCAAAAAACTCAACCACTGATGACATTCAAAACAAAGCAACGAAACAAAGTTCTCTCAGGGGGACGGGGCTTACGCAGCAGCGCTCTGGGCTGTTCTGTCCCCGCTGCCGAGGTGACTCTCGGTGGTCTTTGGCCGTCGCTGAATGACACTGCGAGCAAATCCGCGCTGAATCAGAGCCTCATTCACTGAGATACGCTCCTGCAAAAGAGCCGAATGATTTACGAGTAATTTTAGAGGCTGAACGGACATACGGCTGCAAGTATGATCGACCCTTAGATCGAGCTTGAGCTAAAGCCCTGGGACCGTCTTGATAAGATTTTTCTTTTACAGCTGGATGTTCGTTCAACCGGCAAAATGACACAAACTGATCTTTAACATGAAATTAGTGGCTTGATTATTTCGTAATTTCGCCGGCTGAACAGACATACGGCAGTAAATATGAATCATCCCATTAGATTCCAATTCCGAAACCTAGCTGATATGCTCAATGTAAAAAATTATCCGTAAGCCAGGGAAAACATGCATTATCAAGAGTACATAATAGGGACCCCTATTAATATACTAGTATCCTTATTATGTATTCTCTTGGCATTATGTACCGTAAAAACATATGTACCATGTATTATACAATAAAAAAAGCAAAAAAACAGAAAAATATAAAAAAGCCACCTTTACCACCACGTTGTTTGGTGACTAAACAGGAGTGGCCCTATTTATATAATAGTATCCCTATTATGTACTCTTGGTATAATGTACCGTAAAAACATATCTACCAATATGTATTACACAATAAAAAAACAACAAAAAAACAGAAAAAAATAAAAAAATCACCTTTACCACCACTTTGTTTGGCGACTGAGCAGGTGAAGGGGAGGTGGGGGACTGGAGGGGGACGGATTTGACTTGGAACAGTTCGACGAGGGGGATGCCGTCCACGCTGTGGAATCCCTTCACGTGGGCCTCCAGCAGTTGGCCGCGAGTCATGCTCTCCAGGAACGACAGAGATTCGGGCGACCACTCGTTGCTGCTCTCTGAAATAAAAAACTTTTTACCTTTTTTTAATCTTTCTTTTAATAATGAAAAACTCGACCACCAGTCGCTGCTCTCTGATTAGCAAAATAAAAAAACTTTTAACTTTTTGAAATTTTTTTTCTGTTTTTATCTTTCTTCTTTTTTTAATCGTTAAAAACTCGACCACTTGTTGCTGCTCTCTGATTAGCAAAAAAATATAACTTTTTACCTTTTTTAATTTTTTTCTTTCAAAAACTTTTTAAACCTCTTTTATATTGCTTCTATGCTGCTGTTTTTTACCAACCAACCAGCCAACTCAGCTACAGAGTTGTTCGGAAACACAGAGTACATGGGGCAATCTCTCAATAATCTTAGTCTTCCACCAAAAGAAATGCTTTTTACTATTTTTCTTGCTTTTTTGCTGCATTTTTTACCAATCAACCTACCAACACGACTGCAGAGGTTTTCCAAAACACATAAATAAATGGGGCTGTCTGTGACTGGGTTTATTCGCACCCAAATTAGAGATTTTGGGACTTATCGGCACAAACTTCCTTATAGTTTAAAAAAGGTGTCCTGAAACTCAAGATTTGCTACTGATGGCTGTACAGTGCTCCAAAGATGCGCAAAAGGTCGAAAAATTACAAAATTTCATAAAAACCACCCCCTTTCAGGTGTGTAACCTCGCCATGCGCGGAAAAAACACAGGTCAATCTGAAGGTTGAGCTGATTTAAATTCAAATTCACTCAGAGCTAGCTTTTCTCAAATTAGAATTATTTTCTCCATAAGTAGTCACAATGAATACACTAATGCGCACTGATTGGCCGATCTTTAATCAATCAAGCATTCCTGACGATTGTATGTACTCTTGCTGGTTTTAAAGCAGCCCGTCTTCTAGTCTGCAATTATGTACTCTTGCTATGGCCTAGACTTACCATCCGCAGGAGCAATATACGCCAAATAACATTCACAGGCTTGAAAGGGTAATGTGATGAAGTCACTCCTGCAATAGAACAACACAGAAAACATACTATACATCAGGAGCATTAAACTGAGCATAAAATATAGTCTGCAACAGGAGCATTAAAAACAATCACAAAACAAAATAGGCAACAAGAGCATTACAAAATAAGCATACAAAACTACTTATTCGCCACGAATGGCAATACCAGAAGTCACAATACAGGTAGTCAATTCAAAATTTTAGGCGTATTATCACAGCTTAAACACAATACCCGAATAAATAATTAATATAAATTCAATACAGCATTAATTCAAAGAACACTTGTCAGTACACTCAGCCGATCATGTGCATCAAAAAACACAATCCAAGCTAAGCCAAATTACACAAAAGTAAAAAACGCAAAAAAACACAAAAAAGACAACCCAAGCGGTCTCTATATACCTGATCTGTCTGAGGTCCGCTGCCGAGACCCGTCCATAGCCGCCATAGTCCACGTAGCGCAGGAGCACTTCGTCAGTGTCCGGATAGACCTCCAGCACGATGGCCCGATACCAGCCGCCCATCACTGGCGCCGCACAAACCACCTTCTCTGCAAACAAAATTGATGATGACTTGTAGCAAGAGTACATAATAGCGTCTCACTCTATATAGAAGAAGAGTGAGACACTCTCCAGCCTGCCTGTGTTCTAGCACAGGCAGATGCGCTGGTCGTTTTCAGGCTACATGTTGACATTCTATGCAACATGTGACTGGCCAATCAGAAGCGAGCTTCTATTCTCTGATTGGCAGACGTCTGTGCACGTGCTCCAATCATAAAACGGGTTAGGGATAAAGGTTAATAACTCATTATTTATTCATAGTTTGCTTGTAAAAACATTAAAAAAGGTTTGCAAATACCTTTGGGGATATTTTGGCAAACTTTCAGCGAAATTGATTGAGAAACTTTGAAGAAATTCAGAAAAGTTTATATCTCAAAATGTCTCAATTAATTTCGCTGAAAGTTTGCCAAAATATCCGTAGAGGTATTTGCAAACCTTTTTTAATGTTTTTGCAAGCAGACTATGAATAAATAATGAGTTCTTAAGCTTTTATCCCTATCTTAATGCTTATCAACGCATCAGCGATTATATACTAAAGTGTGTTACGCAGGGAATCTACGCGCTGATTGGTCAGCCACATGTTGCATAGAATGTCAACATGTAGCCTGAAAACGACCAGCGCATCTGCCTGTGCTAGAACACAGGCAGGCTGGAGAGTGTCTCACTCTTCTTCTATATAGAGAAGCTATTATGTACTCTTGCTTGTAGTAGTCCAGTGGTTAGGGCGCTGGACTACGGATCCACAGGTTGGCAGTTCGAATCCCAGCCACTAGGCGCAAAACCCGTTTTGTTTATTTCAAACAAAATGGGAATCTTGTGCCCACCCCAGCGACAAATTTGGTTGACGTTCTCCCCTATCTCGCCTACTTTACTTCATAAATTTTTGCCTAAAAACAAACCAGATACCCAGTAAATGTACGGTCAAAACTAGCTCAAAATTTAATTCCAAAAGCCCCCCGTACGCTACACAAACCACTGTCGTTGGTCTAACCTCCCACCGAACTACCCCCTCCCACACTCACACTCACACTCACAAACACACAGACACACCTTCAATGGGTCTGGGCAACAGCGGTGCCCCAATGGGCCCCACGCCGTAGACAGCCAGCATGAACTGGTCGAGTCGCGAGAGATTGGGAAAGGTCGGGTGGGTGGGCTGCTGCAGGAAAATGTGCCGGGTGGTCACCACACTGCTCACAATCACCGGGCAGCCCTCGTTGTCCGGGAGAGACAGCTGAAAGACAAACAGTCAGCCAGCCGCTAGATTTTACACCAATTTTTTATCGTACGACTTAGCCGGCTCGGGTCGAGCTAAATTAAAGCTGGACCCTGAGACAAACAGAAACACGCGATTTTATTAGAGAAAAGAACGAAATTCAAGCATCAAGAGTACAGAGAGTAGTCACTATAATCACGCCACCCGTTTAGTTTCAGGGCTCAGCAATTCGTTTGGTCAGACTTTAGTTAGAAAATCTAACTAGTACCATCAGTCGACTAATCAAACAAAAACCATTAATTAAATCAAACCTATGAAGCAGACTAGATATTTTACACAAATTCGGTATAAAAATTTCATTGTCCAGGGGCCGTATTCATGAAAGTCGAGATAAAAAGCTCGGCTTTTTATCCGTAAGTCTGGCTTGAAAAAGCCGGGATAAAAGCTAAGCTTATTCGCAAGCTTGGATTTTTATTCGAGCTTTTTGTTTAATTCAGGCTTGCTCAAGCCTGGCTTTTTATCCGAGCTTTTTATTCATAATGAAAAAATCAATAAAATATACGTGGAAGCTGGAATTATAATCCGAGCTTGATTTTTATGAATACCATAAGCTCGGCTTTTTATCCCAGATTTTATAAATACCACAAAGCCTGGATAAAAAGCAGAGCTTGGTTTTATGAATACGAAAAGCCGAGATTTTAAGCCGGGCTTGCTCAAAGCTCGGATAAAAAAGCCGGCTTGCACTTTTATGAATACGGGTGCAGATTCCAGAAGAACGAAACTTAACAAAGCATGAACAACAGTTAGCGTTCAAACTCTATCAATATATACTTCAGAAAGCATCCTAACCAGAGATACACGGAAGCAATCGGCGATAAGGGGCTGCTCGATTCCCCGGCACAGAGGGGGGTAGTCCTGGTTTTCTGTTTCTTACGACAGCTAGACAAATTACGCAGTTTTTTTACATTTTCTAACTCATTTTTGGGGCACTTTTTAGGCCGCAGTCGGAAAATTTTTTCGATTTGTTACTAAATTTTTTTGATGAACTTTTTCGGCAATCAGAAGGGGCGGTTGGGGAGGGAGTGGGCAGTGGCGATGCTGTTTGAGAGGGGTTGCCGCCCCCCCTCAGGGAGGGGGTAGGCTGGATGCCCCCCTCTATTCCCCCCTATGTGCATTTATGATCCTAACCACACGCTAATCCCAAATCATCAAATATCATCATCATCATCCCAAATTAATCCAAGTCTAATCCCCTAAATCCTAGCGTACATGCGTGACAGCATTGTTTCCAAAGGAGCCCGGCCCCGCCGTTGTGGTGGTGTTGTTGAAGAGAACGGGGGGGATGAAGGGGGTGAGTTTGAGTTCGGGGAAGCGGGAGGGGGGGAACCGACGCCTAATGCTGCGCAGACACGCGTTGATTTGCTCACGGGTTCCTGAAAAACAGAATGAGATATATTAGCTAAGCTTGAAATTTTTTATGAATACCAATAAGCTAGACTTGTCCGGCTTGAGCAAGCCTAGCTTGACGTCTCAAAAGTCTGACTTATAAGCCATAAGCGAGACTTATAAATCGGACGTGGCCAAGCTAGACTTGTGGCTCCAAAGCCTGGCATATTTTTAGTGGGGGGGGCCCCCATTTGGTCCGGAGCCCCCCCCCCCCATTTTGGCCGCGCCCCCCCCCATTTTGAGCCCCCCATTTCAGACGGGGTGCCCCCCCCCCATAGCCCGAAATTTTTTAACGAAAGGACGTTTTAGCGACTTTTTAGCAATAGTGATGTCGCCTTGGTATGGTTTTCGGGTCCTTTTTCGTTGAACTTGGTATCAGTGTAGCTACCATAACGTATAAAAAAACTAACATTTAAAGCATAAGAACCATTTTTTACCTAAAAATAGTGTTTTATCGTGAATTTGGTGCGCCCCCCCCCCATTTTGGTCGCCGCCCACCCCATCCATGGGGGGGCAGCCCCCCCTCTTGGGGCCCCCCCCCCCCCATAAAATTTGGCATAAAAATATGCCAGAAAGCTAGACTTTTCATCCAGACTTTTATGAAAACGGCCCCAGAAGTAACAGACACAGCAGGCAAAAGTGTGAAAGTGAGGTTTACCATTTGTCTATATTAACAGTAACAGATATTTTCTATTTTTCCTATGTGTTAATACACTTTCACTGATATTCTGTTACACTCGAAAATGACGTTTTCAAATGAATATACAACATCGTCCTTTTAGCATATATATATTTCCAGATGTTGCGTGCTAATTTTCAAAACGTAAATACATACGTGTATATATATATATATATATATATATTTTCAGGTATGTTTTATGAGTTTTACGTATTGGAAATTATTTGGCTTCACTGGCTGCAATCATTACCGCTTTTCGCTGGGCAGTTGGCACAATCGTTTTGGTTGATCATTACAAAACTTGGTGATCCGGCATGGACGTTTGCTGTTTACTTTCCAATTTTGTATCCATTTGACCGTGATGGCTCTAGTCTCTTCTTACTGACTGGAGCTATCGCTGAATTTATTAATGGAGTGGCTAAATGGTTTGTCTTTGTTATTTTTCAATCTAAGAAAACATTGTGTGGGCGGACGCAGTAGTGTAGGCACTAGGCAGGATCCTGTTCATGGAGGGATTAACCTACTTCATTGTCCGACAGTTTTTTGTTCCAAATTATTAGTGTTTGGCCGATTATCGGTATCGGTATCGGCCGATATTAGGCATATCGGTATCGGTATCGGTATCGGTATTTTAAAATTTCAAAAATACCGATACCGATATGTTTTTCCTGGGGTATCTCAGCTCACCTGCTTGAAATTTAAGCGTTGTCTTACCTAACTTTTTACGTATTTTAGCTCCAACTTTTTTAATCAAAGACTTCAACAGGCACCAGAAGCTCCGTGTGGCAAACATTTCAGCTCTTATTGTGTTTTCACAAGTTCAGAAAGTCAGAAACACTATTGTATGTGGTAGGTAGATGTTTGTCTGAATGCTTGTTTAGTTTCCCATGGTAGACATTACCAGGACTGCTAACACACGTTAAAATTAGGAAGCCACATAAGTACATAGTAAACCGTCGAATATGCACATGCGTTGAACGCGTCAGTACCTTACAATTATATACTACATATATACCTATTCTACGAACACTAACCATAACTTTGTAGCCTGTGCGTATAGCTGCAGTACAACACCCTTTCTGTCCCCCCTTGGTAGGATCCCCCACCCTTGATTTTTTACCCCTTCCCCCAAAATGATGCATTTTTTATCTTGCTGAAGACTAAAGCTGCAATTTTTAAAGTTTTGTGTCAAAATTTAAGCAAAAATCGCTGAACTTTTTTCAGAATGTTAATTTTTTATAAATAAAATAAGTTAAAGATGACCAGCGGATAAATAATTCTCCTTTGGCGTTGCCGCCTTCGGTTGCGGTGCTCATCTCCGTTACAGAGCTCTGGAGAGGTTTAGAAGAAATACTACTCAACGTAACAATGAGTACCTTTTCGAGAATGACTATATATGTACATCCGGACTCCGGAGGAGGGGGAAGCAAAGCAACCCCTTATTGTATAGTGCCTTAGACGGACCCATGTTACTTTCAAACATATAACTGTAGTACCTATTTACCGATGACATAAGGTTCCAGGTTATACCGCTGAGTTGGCAGGAGCAATGTGGCCGTAATCTGGCCGCTCAAAGGGATTACAATTTATAGTGGTGCGGGAAAAAAAACCCTATTTTCAACTTTTCGGGTCGTCCTGTGCTCCACATAAATCGGATTCATTAATGCTCGTGGCTGTTATAACGGCCATCTTTCGCCTAACTGTTGCACTAATAAAATGGATTGTAACCACTCACGTTTCTGAGTAATGAGTCTCGAAACCTCCGGGAAAAAAAACCCTATGCGGGAAAAAAAACCCTAATGCGGGGAAAAAAACCCTATCACTTTTTCTGGTTGTTCTATTAGCAGGGAATATAAACACAATTTCATCGTGTTCTACAACTCTTAGGCTGCAGTATGGACTAAAAAACCGTTTCTGCGACATCCATGTGACTCACAATGATTCTTCAAAAATCGACCCGTTTTGGCAGAAATGACTTCTGCCCAAATAGGCATTTTTTCCGTATTTAAAAGCATTAAAAACAGATTTTTGCGCTTATTACGTGAGAAACAGCGGACAAACACCGCCCGCGTCTATCATTCTTGGATTTAATTGGTACGCAGCAGCTAAAACCTAAATATTGCAAAAAATGCCAAATTTTGGTGAAACATCATCAAAACAGGTTTCGTAAGGGGTGTCGGGGTATGGCCCAAAATGACAAAAAACGACGTTTTGCGGCCGAATAAACGGTTTTAATGAACTCTACGCATGTTGTTAGCCCAGATGAACTAACTTTAGTAGCAACAATGGGTGAGTTTAGCAAAAAAATGCCGCCAAACAAAATAGGGTTTTTTTTCCCCGCAATAGGGTTTTTTTTCCCGCACAAACTTTGACCAGTCACTGGTCAACCACAGCGTTTTTCACGGTTTTCGAGCTTCAGAAGTATAGAGGAAAGGTAACTCTCTTGAAAAATGCAAACGGCGTTGGTCAAAAGTGTTTTTGTGAAAAATTATGACAAGTCAAAAATTTGGAAAATTTTGTCACTTTGGAATTTTTCAACATGCAAAATTTTGAAATTTTATAAAAAACGCTACAGGCCTTAAAACTGCACAGAAATTGGTGTGGTAAGTCAGTTTGGGATGCGCTTTCCACCTGCATACTCAAAAAGGTCCTATGTCGTGAGGTTCGGCCAGGAAGCACTAGGGTTTTTTTTCCCCGCAAAACGCGTAGGGTTTTTTTTCCCTGCACCACTA
>JASANF010009874.1:0-21284 GCA_030248245.1 Trissonchulus sp. WLG1_4
GGCATTTTTCTTATCTAGTTACAGTGTTCTGCCGAGGTTCTGAGTAAGCCGTGAGCAACCCGAAAATAAGGTTTACTGATGAGCAAAAGAGTTATTGCTGATTTGGCATATAGATGTACAAACAGAGCGAAGGGATCTAAGCCGAAACAAAAGGTACAACATACAGCACGCATTATGTACAACAACCAACCAACCAGAGCGACACGAGATCAGAGAGGGGTCGCTCTCCCCTGACCCACCAAACTATCCTAAGACGTCCCGTTTTAACTCACTTTTTCTCAGATTTTTGGCACCATCCCTCTGGAAATTATATTTTGGAGTCAGGGCTCACCATTGCAACTATTACATGTTTTGGTTAGGACTGAAATTACAACTGCTGGGTTAAATTGAAAAAGGGCAAAACACCGAGCTAAACATATACAGAAGTCAACGGAATGGGATGACCCACAAAAACAGCATTCATACTTACAGCCCTTGTGTATGTTCAGCCTGCTGAACGGACAAACGGCTGCGAAAATGAATGCGCACCAGGACACTCAATGTCAAGTGCGGACTGGCGACACAAAATGCATCAGTGCCTCGCTCCTTAGTAGGTCATAGTAGGGTTCACGTTGGACGCAAAGGTGGTGGATCTGTCTGCTGGGGACTGGTTTCTTGAATTTCTAGAAAGGACACAAGTGGTGGAGGCTGGCAGGGAGCATGAGAGAGGCCGGGGGGCCTGGACTACGGCTTGGCGCTCAGTACGTCTTCCAATCGTTGCTGGATCTGAAAACAGCCATCACACTCAGGGATGGTGGAACAAAGCCAAAGCCTACTCTTAACACCTTTACCTCACCCAATCCTAGACCACCACTTCATACACTTAATACAACGTGGGAGCAGTAGTCACCCAATTCGAAACACTTTCTGTACCGCTTACAATGAGCACAATAAAAACAAAGAAACAAACCGGGAATTGATCCTGGCATTTCTCCTCTGTTTGCCGATCATAAGTGCAACAATAGTCAGTTTTCAGGTAGTTTTCAGCTTGCTAAGGTGGTGCTAACTAACTATTCGGCAATATGTAATACTCAATGAGATTTGATAATTAATTTAATTAATTCGACATCATACGAATAGCTTCAAACCAACCCACACTTTCATATTTAAGGGGGTAATGTCGCGAAAGCAGTCAATTTTGCGCGACTGTAAAACTTGTTCAGTAAAATGTTAGAAATTGTTCTTTCTATATTTTAAAAATCTACCAAAAGGCAAATTATTTTGCCAAGTTTCAGCAAAATTGGTGCAGCATATAGTTTGCAATAATGTCTCAAAGTCGGAAAAATGACGAAAAAAAAAAACCTATTCACATTCCATTTTTTAGTCACATTTATAAAGTTTTCTGTTTAGTTTTTTTACACAAACTAATAGCACATATGTTGTAGTTTATGCACACAAAATTTAGTGCAGATTACTGTAGCGGCTGTGGAGTAATACTAGTTTGAACTGTGAAGGTGTACTTAAACTGTAAAATAGTAGCAGCAATAATGATAAATTGTAGAAAATCTAGACGCTTATTTTCAAATCAGAAGAAAAACGAACCTTCAATTTTCTTTTTTCTTATTTGTCGCAAAAAATTGTGCGTCCGCACATTATGTGTACTTCACAAGCTGGCCAATCTGATATCTGGCTTGATTTTTCGAACTTTTATGTCCCTATTGTGTGATGTCTGGCTTACAAATGACGATTGGTCCAAGATATTTGTCAGTATTGATAGTGTGATGTCTGGCAGTAATTATTCGATACCATACAGCGTTGGACTAGCTTCTCATTGCATGTACTACTTCAAAACAAAAAGTTCTATTTTCACAGCCTATGAGCAAAACTGCTTTCGCGACACTACCCCCTTAAAACCATAAAGCAGCAATCAAAAATAAAACCAAATTAATGTTAACCCATATTGCACAGTTACATGATTTGCTAATTATTATGAATGAATGAAATGCAAATTTTCGAAGAGAAAAATATTTATTTACGCGCAACTTTTACAAGCTATTGTTACGCATAAATGCACGCAATTTAAAAACCTTTGCTTTTAGTCTAAAATAATTGTTTTATAAAAGCAAGTTTATGCAAGATTATCCATATAAACATCTGTGTTAATACAACATTGCATGTGCGCAAAGCGGTCAGAAACTGAGAACTGTTAACTGTCTATTGTGAGGTTTGGCCTATGCAATGACTTAAGCCGCTTTCTTTATTCCAATATGTGTTGGCATCATTTCCCTGAACGCTGTATTTTTCAAAAAATATAGTTTCAACCAGCTAATTTACGAAAAAAACTGCAGTTTTGTTAAAGCCACTTCAAAGAGCGGGATTTAAATTTTGAAATAAAGAATAAAATCGACCCAGGACTTATCATGAGGAAAAGTCACTGGTAACGACCTACATAATATTGATTTAGCATAGCTCCAAGCATCGCTTCAACGTTAAGGGAATAACCCTCAAGAGTACAGTAACCTCCAACCCCCCCCCCACATATCTTGCTAATAAGTCCCAGTTGCATCACGTCCGGAAAGACTGAACTATTGCAAGCTCATTCTGAAAGTGAAAACGGGGTTCCACATCTAGAAAGGTACTTGTGTTTTTGTTGTACAGAAGAGTGCTAAGTTGTCTCACCATGGTTAGTGTTTCCAACAATGAACTCGCCCGAACGGTACCCTGAACAACACATGCAAAAATAATACAGAAAAAACAAAATAAAATACAAAACCACGTAATTAAAAAGTTAAAAGCCCACACTCTTAATATTCCATGCAAAAGTGGCAGGGGTTTGCATCAGAAGTTTAGAAGCTGATGGTTTTTGAATAAATGGCATGCCATTTGAAAAGCCTATCTGATAGATGGTACGATCCGCAAGCCATTGGCTATAGAGCAACCTCGTCCTTGCCGTTTGTCATACTGTTGCTACGAGGCACTGAAGAAAGAAGACGCAAGCATGCAACCCAATAGCCCAGAGAGGGCGGGCAGTGCTTACGGAGTGGAGTCGCTGGGCCAAGGAGTCGTGCAACAACTGCTGCTGGCTGAGCAGTTCGTGGCGGAATGACATGAGCTGGCTGGCGGTCACGAAGGGGGGGTCGGGGTCGGGCGGGTCGGCGGGCGAGGGGTCCACGCTCCACTCCAAGGACGGGGGACACGGCTCGCTCTCCTGCAACAATCCAAACACATACTATTAGTCATTGTGTCAGTGTGCGTGTGCGTGTGTGTGTGCGTGTGCGTGTGAGGTCAGAGAGAGGCCTGACCTGATCGAGCTGGAGGAGTCTGTAGGCGTCCGCTCGTAGTCTGCGCTCCTGCGGCGACAGCAGCTGGCGGAGTCTGTTACGCACCATGGCCTGCAGACGGTCCACCTCCTGCAACACCTCCAGTCGGGTCACCTGGAACGTCTCGAAGTTCAGCCTAAAAACAAACAATACGTCTCATCACATTGACTACTGGATAACCTTAACACACCAGACCATTGGATAACCTTAACACACCAGACCATTGGATAACCTTAACACACCAGACCATTGGATAACCTTAACACACCAGACCATTGGATAACCTTAACACACCAGACCATTGGATAACCTTAACACACCAGACCATTGGACAGTCTTAACACACCAGACTACAAACTGCACTACGACGACGACGAAAATTATGCTGACAATGACAGCAAATAACCTAATGCTCAGCCCTTTGCAGAAGGTGCAAGAGAATAGTGTTGCCAGTGAGGAGAGTGGGAGCACCTTGATCCGAGCGACATGTGCGAGATGACTTGGTCGAGATGGTTGGCCGTGGCACTGTCAGCCCGGTCCTGCTCGTAGTCCGCCCGGCAGATGACGCGTCGGGTCCGCTCCAGCACACCACTCAGCTCACCGAACTTGCTCGAGATGAACTGAAACAGCACAAGGACACAAATAGTAATGCAACACAACACGGGCAGAGAGGAAGGTATGTAGAGAAATTCAGCTACCTGCTGGGTGACCAGTCCCTCCACGTCGCATCCGGCCAGGGGGTCGGCGACCGTCTGAAATCATCTAACAATATTAAAGATCATCAAAGGCCAAACAGTTAAATTAATAGCACAATATGGGGTTGTTTTTTAAAGATCGGAGTTTTGTAGGATAGCAAGAAGTGAAAGTCGGTCAAAGCGTCGAACATGGCGCCATAATTATGGTTATCCTTGTCCGTTCATTTTGAGTTACAAATATACAAAAGTTTATTCTCTGAACAAGCGGACCAGTATGAAGCAAACTTCAATTTCTCAAAACATTCATATTTGTGTATTTATGCCTTTGTTTGGTGCTAGTGTGGTAATGCTTATGAGTTGGTGTTGTAGCAAATGCGGGCATACGTGGTGTGGGCTGTGGTGTTGCGAGCTGTAGGCGCAGGCGGGCTCGGAGAAGGATCGTTGTCGTTGCCTGGGCAGTCTCCGGGCGCAGCTGTCCACGGCCTGGGGGATGGAGGACACGCTCTGAGTGAACCGCTCAACGCTGGCCAAGGAGGCGCCGCGATTCCCAAGCTCCTGGAATCGACGACGGCGTTGCTGGGCACTCGGGGCGTCCCCACACACGTTGCTCTTGCGGCGCCGCAGGGGGCACGGCGGGGTGGGGGGGTCTGGCGACTCTCTGAACACACACAACCTTACAAGGGTGCTTAACAAGTGCTTAACCTTACAAGTGCTCAACATTACAAGGTTAATATTGTAGGAATTCTAAGTGCAAACTCAGGTGATTTGTATTCAATATATAAATATGATGCATTCGCTGAGAATCACCTGGTTTTGCAGGAATTGTGAAGTTGACCGCAACAGGCCTTTTGGCCCTCTGTTGTTCAACATTACATGTGCTAAAATTGTAGCAATTGTGAAACTTCACTGGCATAAGTTTTCACAACAGCTGTAATTTTTACAATTGTAACAAATCAGTTGTAAAATTTTTGCATTTGTAAGCAATATAGTATATTAAATCTGAAACCACAATTTTTGTAAGATCGATCACAAATCGATAGACCAAAAAATTCTATATGGCTTTTGATACTTTTTAAAATAGTTCTAAGTAGCTAATTGCTAGTTGCAACTTTCACAAACTCGTTTGTGTAGGCAAACCTTTCTAAAAAAATTTCCAAAATACGTTGACCATCATGGACAAAAATACACTATTTTTCAAACAAATTTTTCGTTAGCTACTTTTTGGGTTCTGTAACTTTTCTCAACGGATTTTAGTACCGAAAAATTAGCTCTACCTATTTTTTGGAAAATACGTATGTGTAGGAAAACTTCTGGTTTCTGAAATTCAGCTATGGTGCACATTTTTTCAAGATTAGTGTCAGCTGCAAAAACCGATCCAATTGTAACTTTCCACACGGTTAGAACAGACATATATGGATGCACCGAACTTCTTAAATTGTAATTTTTATGATTTGCCTCAATATGACAGGCTTTCTAAAACGTCACCTTCGATAAAAAATAGAATAACTAAAAATTTGTCGCCACTAACTCAAATTCAACAACAATGGTGTTTGCTGAGCAGGGTTTTTTTTTCAAAAAAAATTGAGCAAAATTGAGTAAAATTTCAAATTCAGTGAGCAAAGTTTCAATTTCAGTGAGCAAAATTTGAGATCGGTGAGCAAATCGTAAATTTGCTAGTTTACGTTTTATACTTGGTTGTCGCCATATGCGTACCCAGAAAAACGGATTTATTTCACTTTTAACGCCAAAGCGACACAGATTAGCACATTTAATTCAAAAACAACGCTAATTTTTTGTGAAGTGGGTCCAAAACACCAAAAAGTATACATTTGGTGGGCCAGCGAGGGTCCAAAAGCTATCAAATCTGGAAATAATGCAAAAATTTTTGACATTGGGCACCGTAAAATGACTACAATCGTCATTATTTGAGACGTTTCAGACGTCAGAGAGTTGTGGGACGGGCAACAAAAATTGAGGGAGCTAGCACATTTGTGCTAAAATTCACGTAGAAAAAAATTCGACTACACATTAAGCAATTAAAAGGTGCATACACATGCATACAGGGGCGTAGCCAGGTCTTTTACAAGGGGGGGGGGTCGCGCCTTGTCCACTTTTTTTGCTCACCTTTTGGCACTCACTATTGCGGGGCACTTACTATACTATTAGATGAACAAAATATAATTCTGGTCATTTAGATTAATTAAAATCACTGTTGCGGGGGATTGGGGGCGGAGCCCCCACCCCCCAAAAAAATGAAGATTTTTTTCAATTTTTGGGCCGAATTTGGTCAACTTGAGACGTAACCTAAATTTTTTTAGGCCGAGCGATAAAAACCAAAGGGGAAACCCTTGTTGACAATTTCTTTAGGTTCGACTCCCGCGACCCCCCTGGCTACGCTCTTGCATGCATATGCTTTTGTAAAAGATAAAAGCAAGGAATACTAAGTAACGGAGTTGCAGGGGTCTGGGGCGGCAGCCCCCAGAAAAAAAGTTGGAGAATGGCAACTTAGGCAGCGACGCTCGCAATACGTATATACTAGAACGATTCAGAAATTCTTTTATCCATTTTCGAAGGCCAAATTGCGCTCTATCTCAGCGAACAGCGGGTTTATTGTAAACGTTCCCCATTGCAAGTATATAATTACGGTTCTGCTCCCTTGTTTTGCAACGAAGTTTGCCTTATTTCTTGTTTTTTTTTCTGCCCTATCTTTTTTTCTCTTCTGTTTCTAGCTTTCTAGTTTGCAAGATCGGAAAAGTTTTTCAGCCAACCATAAAAAACCAAAGGGGGGTCTCTTTACTGCGGTGAACAGAATTTGAGCAAAATTTCAATTTTGTTGAGCAAAATTTCAAAATCGTGAGCATTTGCAACGTATTTTGCCCAAAAAAACCCTGCTGCTGAGCTACGTCGTTTCAAAAATTTTGCAAAATTTCTATTTTGATGCTGTCATAAAATTTGCTAAAATGCTCCCAGAAGTTTCAAAATTTGCAAAAAGAAGTGCCTGGTGTTTGTTTTGGCTGCACATGAGAAAAAAACTTCGTATCAGCAAGAAAAAAAATTATAGCAATTTGATTTATTGGAAGTTACTCAGAGCGCCCAATTAAGCAGTTAGCCTGTTGCACAATTTATTCACAATCGTGCAGTGTAACAGTTTTTATTCACAACCAGGATAAGTTTAGACAAAAATTACTTCAAAACACGTTTTGCTTGTCGGACAGAATTACTATTTACATAACGGAAGGTGTTTTCTGTGTTCTTAAAACGTTGTCATTTTTTTGACATAAGGACAGGTGTTTTATAATACATGGAAGTGTACAGTGGAATGTTTATGTATTTAAACGCACAGGATGCTGTCGGCCAGGCTGGTGTGTGGCTGAGATAGGGGCTGGGGCGATGCACTGGACGTGCCACACACGCACACAATCGTGGGACTCTAAAACAACAACGAACACTAAGCATACCCATCCAATTTAGAGTTCCTTCGCGGGCCGGTGGCAGGCCGTGGGCCGCGGGCCGGGCCCGGGCCGGGCCGGCCCGGCCCAGCCCAGCCCGGTTTTTTGAGGGGTCGGCCCGGGCCGGCCCGGCCCGCCAAAATTTTCGGCCCGCGGCCCGCCACCGGGTGGTGAGCCGGGCCGCAGGCCGGGCCGGGCCGTTGGTGGGCCGGGCCGCGGGCCGACCAGTAATAAAATTGAAAATTCCACCAAATTGCACAAAAAACTGCCAACAAGGCTAAAAATTGTATATATAACTAGTCTATTACTATCTAACAAAGTAGCTTTTACCTGAGCCTACCTATGTACTTTTGAATTGAATTTTCAATAAATTTCTGAATTTGTAATGTAATTTGTAATTTCACCTGTACTAGTCTTAAAATATGGTTCAGACACAAACTTTTGTTTGTTTGTTGATGTTGATGTTTGATGTTTTTCTAAGCAAGGATTGCTATATTCAATCATAAATTCAAGGTGATCCTATGCAAACCTAAATCTACTAACGTAATTTTTATTTTATGTGGTTTGTTTCTATGCTTGTGCCATTTATTTTGCCCGTAAATACTCTGTCGTACTGTCATATGAGTGTTTGTGTTTGAATTTGCTTATAGTAGTGTTTTTCGAAAGTTTTGGCTTTTTTGGAAAAAATTGACATTTTTTAAACTTGGCCCGGCCCGCGGCCCGGCCACCACCGGCCCGGCCCGGCCCGCAAAAGTTCCTTAAGGAAGGAACTCTACCATCCATCAGAGCTTAAATAGCCATGTGGCAAATGAGAAAGAATACCTAACATATGAGACTTAAGAGCTAGAACTTTCCACGTTAACGCCAGCGGCCCGGCTTAAGTTCAGCGCTTACATTAGCTTCTTTACTTTTTTTTCAAAATTATGGAATCCTTTTCCATTAACAAGCGTACGAGGCGTAGTCCTGGCCTTACATGTATTCTGGGACTGTCGTCGTCCACAAAACCACTGCTCTCGGAGGTGAAGCTCTGGGCGATGGCCGCGGTCTGGGACAGGCACTCGCTTGTCTGAAACAACACAACACACATACTACTCTGGACCACAGGGCTGGAGCGGCAAGACACTAATGCAACCAAGGATGCAAACATAGAGTGCGGTGTGACTGACGTCTAGGTGTGGGAGGGGGCGGGCGACGGCGAGCGGACTGGCAGGTCTGGGCTGGGAGCTGCCGGGCGAGTCCGGGACGAGGTCGCACTCGAAGGACACGTGCTTCACCGTCTCGCCCAGATGACCAAGACGACGCTTCTTGTGCACCGCCCCGCTCCCCGAAGGCATCTGAAACAAAACACTCCACGCCGTTACTACCTTTCTTTGCGGTTTTCCACAAACTGACCGATTCTAGTCAACAAAACACCTTTTGACTAGGTACAGCACAATATGTATTGCTAGCCCCTTTTAAATTTTGATGTGGGAAGAATGTTACATAGTTATATTATAAAGGATAAGTAGAGGTTCTGAAATGCCTTCAACTTGCACATAGCCTATACCTATCCATGAGCCGTACCCTAGCGTCGAGTTGGTCAAGACTGCGTGACTTGAGGCGTTCTAGACTGCGTTGTTGCTGTAGCTGTGTGAGGAAGCTGGCGTTGTGCGGACTGAGGATGGTGTCCAGCTGGTTGGCGTGTGGCCCGAACACCGCATCGCCCCCGCATACCGCCGCCTCCGCCAGGGACACCATGTCTCCTGAAAACACACACTCCTTCACCCAGCTGGCAAACTGTCCAAAAAAGCTGCCTTTTCAGACGGAAGCATTTCGTCTTGAGTTTGCCAAAGATTTTTTTGCGCCAGCCTGCAATTCAGATGTCTGCTTTAGTGCATCAGATTTTTTTGTTCAATTGAACAATCGACACTTTCAGCTGCAATTGAAGCATGGGATACTTGCATTTGAAACAATAATGTACCGCAAGATCTTTTCAGACGGAGCGTTTCTCTGGCGACACGCCGTCTCGAGCTCTGGGGTTTAATTGCTGCAGAAAAATTAGGCAGGTGAATCGAGCTCAAGCGATCAATAGTCAAAACTACACAAGCCTTTAGCTACACGTGGCTAATCCAAGCCTCTGAAAAGTACCCTACCTATACATATACTTTATGACAACTAGTAGGTAAAGGCAACACTGACTGCTGAGCCATGGAGCTGTGGGGGACAGCTGGGCGAGGGGCAGGTTGCCGGGGAGGCGGGAGGGGGCTCGGAGAAATCGCTGGGGGATGCGGCAGAGGCCGTCCACGTCTTCGTTCAGCACCCCGAAGCCCAGACGCCGCAGCGCCCCCTCCACGTCGAACTCCATGCACGGCGCCGGAAGGCACAGGGGCACGCCCACGCTGAAACATAACATACCTGTCCTGTTCCTTACGCAGTTCTAACTACCGGACCAAACCAGCCAAATTTAGGCATGAACGAGTCTGAATCTAGTAGTCTAGTTCGTATGCAAGACGTTAGACGAAACAGTTGAGTCGTTGCTTCACAATTGACCAAAAAGTGTCTAGCTATTTTGACCTCTGGCTCTATCTTGTTAAGGACAAGTACGAACCGGGTTTATAGTGCGCGTCATAAATTCCCATAGTCTGCACCCCCGGCTGGAAATCTCTCCCCCTCACGATATAAAGGTCGGCCTGAAACTAGCAGGTTCATTCAATCCCGGAAAGGATTTGGTCCCTTGACATACACATAGTGAAAATGACAGATAAGTGTTCAAAAGTGAATGGTATGTGATAATGTGGACAAGGGCAAGAGCACTATCAACTTGCTGAACACTTACTCTTTGTGCGCGTAAGTGCTGGGTGCAGGAGATGAGGCGGTGGCTCCCGAGGCGGCTAAACACAACAAAGCACAACCATGAGTCACCCACATTGTCAGGCCAGTCACTTCAGTCATATGCTCAAAAACACATCAGCATGTCCGTCCGCGAGACACACTACAGCCAGACGTGAGACACTGCTGTTGAAAGAAAGAGGGGGCCCCAATTTGAAAGAAAGAAAGAAATGGAGGCGCCGGGAATTGAACTGGGGCCGCTTGCGTCCACGACAAGAATGCTAACCACTACACTACAGCCCCGAGTCTCATAGGCCATATTTTTCACTTACCACACTGCACCATTCATTGATTTAAAGTGGAACTTTAACCTATTGAAATACCTGTATTACAAACCCTAAATTTGTGGAGAGATCGTGTCAAAGAGAGCATTCCTCACGGAAGAAATGTTACGAACAATATGCTATGCTATGTAAAATATATCACACTGTACCTAGCGCTCGTCGACATCAGGGGGTGGTTGCACCTAATTACAAATCTTACAATTGTAACAATTGTTAGTGCAAAATCAGGTGATTCGTTACGAATTCATTATATATTTAATTTCATTACGAATCACCTGATTTTCCACTTACAATTGTTACAATTGTAAGACTTGTAAGTTGGTGCAACAACCCCCAGGTGAAACGAATGGCCGACGTTTTTGTATGCAGACTGACATATATTAACAAGCTTGCTTTTATCGAGTCGCCATCATTCAGCCACCCCCAGCACTTAGACCAATTAAGATCCTGTAAAGCAAGTCAGTATTTTGGAGTGTTCCATGTGTGTGGTCTTATCTCGATGGAACGCCATTGAGTTAAAATATGACAAATACCTACTTGTGAATGTCGCTTAACGTATTTTTTCAACCACCACTTCTCGCAGGATAGATGATTTTTTGTATTTCCTACCCAAATTTTAAGTATTCCACTAGTTACTTACGTAAAAAACGTTCTGATAGCTTAACAGTCTGTTACATTTTCGGTGACTCATTACTACATAATCTTTTATCATCCAGTATAATATTATAATAAAAGATAAAACGCTCATAACTCATTATATATTGACTTTTTGCTTGGGTGTAAATACTTGGCAAACATCTATAAAAATGGTTTGTCATTTTTGGAAGAAGTTTCAACCTAAGAAGTTTTAGCGCAATATAGGAAGAAACTGGTGAAAAAATAGGAAAAAGGTATAAACAGCATAGCATACCAGTGAAGTGGAGGCATACCAGTCAGATAATTCTACGTTTGGATTATTAGCTAGTAGACCAAGAAAGCGTCGGCTAAAGTTAAGACGGTTAACTTTAACTTTACAAATAGGTTTGAACGATAATGGTAACTAGATTTTTAAAATCAATCAAAACAAACTTTGTTACTTGAAAGATATTTCGGAAAATTGCTACATATAAACAGCATTGCATTTTGGACAAACAACAAAAATTTTGATTTTGTATGGTAGTAACTAATGCGCTGACAACCACAGCCGCTAGCCTCGAGGGCCGATTTGTTGCACTGCGTTCGCACCGAGTAACAGCCAAATGAGCAGACTCATGACAATAATCTCATTCAACAATAAAGATTGCAATGGCATTCATTAAGTAATGGGACTTGATGAGCAGAACAAGCTGAGTAGAGCATTGCGACTGACCAAGACCAAGCAGACAAACCCTCCAATTAAAGAGCACAACTGGGCAAGGCTGAGGGCAGAGCAGACCTGGATAATGCTGCCCCTTAATTGCCACCATCTATCCTGCTTGGCACTCTGGTCCACTCTCCAATGTTCCAGATGCCTGTGTGGAGTCGTTGTGCCTAATGCCAACTATATATGCATTGTAATGTACAGTTATGTACACACTGCAAGAGTGCATAATAAGTGCATTTTATTATGCACTATTGCCCACAGTTGGGAAAAGTGACAGTTACCGAGTGAGGAGTAGGAATTGTTGGAATCGGAGATGTCTGTCAGGAATATATGGAAAATCATGGCAATACAATTGACTGGGTGCGTTGAGATGAAATAATGTGTTGAACTTGGACAGCAAAAAGCACCAGGGCATTACCATTGCGTGCCAACGGACTGACGTTAGGGAGTGTAACAGATGGTGGGGCTGTAAAGTTGGCAGATAACACACATGCACACTCAGTGCACACACTCACATGCTTTACAGTACTGAGATAGAGCACACAAAACAGCCCTGCAACTGCGCCATTCACTTACTTTCAGTCACGACCCCGTCTGATGCGTCCCATTCTCGAGCTGTCGGTCTGGCGTCTGCACGCGACATCTTCTTTGAATGGCTGGTTGCTGGAAGCCTGAAAACCAACTAAAGTTACACACGCATACAGTGTAGGCAGTATGCATGCGGTATGCATATTATGCACTGTGCAGTATGCATAAGCAATAAATAATTTGAGGTTTTGGTGTGTGGTTAGAATTATCGACTTTGAAATGAGCGGTCCTCGTTCAATTTCATTGCTGTACAAGTAAAACTGAGTATATATCAATAATAGCACAGCACGTCATCTTCCCTTTCAAATGCTAGTCTGATCGCGCCATCTCACCTCCTCACAGCCAAGTCCGACCGCGTCTGCTGCCCTCCCACATTCTGCCCACCAGCCACCAGTCACCCCCCTACTGCTCACCTCTGCAGCTGCTGGTCCGACCGCGCCATCTCACCTCCTCACAGCCAAGTCCGACCGCGTCTGCTGCCCTCCCACATTCTGCCCACCAGCCACCAGTCACCCCCCTACTGCTCACCTCTGCAGCTGCTGGTCCGACCGCGCCATCTCACCTCCTCACAGCCAAGTCCGACCGCGTCTGCTGCCCTCCCACATTCTGCCCACCAGCCACCAGTCACCCCCCTACTGCTCACCTCTGCAGCTGCTGGTCCGACCGCGCCATCTCACCTCCTCACAGCCAAGTCCGACCGCGTCTGCTGCCCTCCCACATTCTGCCCACCAGCCACCAGTCACCCCCCTACTGCTCACCTCTGCAGCTGCTGGTCCGACCGCGCCATCTCACCTCCTCACAGCCAAGTCCGACCGCGTCTGCTGCCCTCCCACATTCTGCCCACCAGCCACCAGTCACCCCCCTACTGCTCACCTCTGCAGCTGCTGGTCCGACCGCGCCATCTCACCTCCTCACAGCCAAGTCCGACCGCGTCTGCTGCCCTCCCACATTCTGCCCACCAGCCACCAGTCACCCCCCCTACTGCTCACCTCTGCAGCTGCTGGTCCGACCGCGCCATCTCACCTCCTCACAGCCAAGTCCGACCGCGTCTGCTGCCCTCCCACATTCTGCCCACCAGCCACCAGTCACCCCCCTACTGCTCACCTCTGCAGCTGCTGGTCCTGCTGCGCTGCTTTCTCATTCAGCTCCACGCCCGAGTCCGACCGCGTCAGTTCTCCTTTTGCGTCGTCCTGTTTAGCCTCTTCACTTGCCCGCACAGATCCAGGCTTGTGGAATCCACTGCGCATTTTCTCATGCAGCTCTGAAACGACAAAATGTCGACTGTGAAGGTAGATTTAAGGAAAGACTAAAGCAGCGTAAATTGCCCACGTAAAATCCGTAAAGGACAGACTAAGGTATTAACGAATATTTCGTGCTGCGCAGTACTCTAAGGGCAGCTATACACACACTCCTTTCTGTCCGGTGCTGTCAGTTCCACCAAGATACATAACAGTGTCGCACTCTATATAGACCAAGACTGAGCCACTCTTCCTTCAGCCTGCCTGTGTTCTGGCCCAGGCAGATGCTCTCGTCATTTTCAGCCACTTGTTTAGTTGCGCTAAGCATGCGCATGGCCAATCAGAAGCGAGCTCCCGTTCTGATAGGCCAGACGCCTATGCGCCTCTTCCAAGCAGCAGTCACGTAATCTACCAACCACCGCAGGCATGTCTACGGTGCTGGTTGGAGCCAGCGAGGCGGCCTGCTTGCTGATTAAAGCACGAGCAGCACGAGCTCGCTTCTGATGGCCCATCTATGTATATGTTTATGACGAACACATTTGCCTGCGCTAGATGACAGGCAGGCTGAAGAATGTTTCACTCTTCTTCTGTATAGAGTGAAACACTATTATGTACTCTTGGTTCTTATTCTATAGCAGAAGAATGAGACACTATCCTCGCTGCCTGTGGCCGACAGATAGACGCGCTCATCGTTTTCGGCTTACCTACAGAAGTTTGTTAAATAGGTAGGCGGCCAATCCCTTGCGGAACACTTTAGTACATAATCGCTGATGAGCATTAAGTAAGCGTCAAAAACTAAACTCATTATTTCTATAATAGTTGCAAAAACATCACAAAATGTTTTCCAATGCCGGTTTTGACATGTCGTTCCGCAAAACTGATTGAGAAACGGATTGAAAAAGAAACAAGTGTGTTACGCAGAGAATTACAAGTTGTTTGGGCGCCTACTTATTCAACAGAAGCATAGGCCGAAAACGACGTGCGCCGGTGTCACGGTGTAAAAAAGTGTGTTACGCAGAGAATTACAAGTTGTTTGGGCGCCTACTTATTCAACAGAAGCATAGGCCGAAAACGACGTGCGCCGGTGTCACGGTGTAAAAAAGTGTGTTACGCAGAGAATTACAAGTTGTTTGGGCGCCTACTTATTCAACAGAAGCATAGGCCGAAAACGACGTGCGCCGGTGTCACGGTGTAAAAAAGTGTGTTACGCAGAGAATTACAAGTTGTTTGGGCGCCTACTTATTCAACAGAAGCATAGGCCGAAAACGACGTGCGCCGGTGTCACGGTATAAAAAAGTGTGTTACGCAGAGAATTACAAGTTGTTTGGGCGCCTACTTATTCAACAGAAGCATAGGCCGAAAACGACGTGCGCCGGTGTCACGGTATAAAAAAGTGTGTTACGCAGAGAATTACAAGTTGTTCGGGCGCCTACTTATTCAACAGAAGCATAGGCCGAAAACGACGTGCGCCGGTGTCACGGTGTAAATTTTCCCCCCTGTAGATTTTCCCCCCGGAAAAATTACCCCGGTGTAAATTTTACCCCGGTGTAAATTTTCCTCCCGGAAAATTGGCACCGGGGTACTTTTTCCGGGGAGAAAATTTAACTTTAAATTAAATTTAATTTAAATTTAATTTAACTGTTTTGAACTTATTTTTTGAAAACTGGCGATTTTGGCGATAAATTTATTTGTATTTATGTATTTTTGTTTATTTATTTTTATCAACATATAAATTTTTAGGCAGTGATAACTTTAGACTAGACAAAAGACTATGAATTTTGAAGCTATGGTAATAACATAGTATATATCATACATAGATTATCTGGGCCCGTTATTTTCGAAGCAAAATGTTCAATGTTGAAAATTAAGATTCATTGAAACATTGGCAAACGCTGAATTTAACATAGAATTACAGGACAATTAGTGGTCGTCGTTGAAAATGTTTGCGCTTGAAAATTTTTTCAACGACAAATGCTTCAATAAATCGGGACCTGAACAGTTTTAATGCGCTGCCCTGAAGTAAAAGTTAACATGCAAAAGTTTTAATTTTAGCATTATTTGTCGCGAAATTATTTGAAAACTAATGCATTTATAAGAAGGGCAAAAAAGGGTTTAATCAAGGTTTTTGGTCATCACATTTTTAAGGTAGCATTTATGAGTGATTGGCTTTGGCGAGTAATTGTTTTCAACGACTATTTTGATCATAAATGAACAAAACTTGCTTGGAATCAATTTTTTTTCTTGATGTGCATATTGCGGTAAAAATTTCAAACTTATTTGAACTATTTTGTTGTCGAAAAGTTTTCGATGCAATATAACAAAACCTTATATGTACGTCTGTTAAGTCTAAGTCCCTTCAGACTTGAATGCTTGCGCTTCCAAATTGAACTGCGCAACGGATAACGAACCAATTATTAGCGGTATTATTAGATAGAACTGATTTGTTTCAATGATTTCACTTTTGATTAAAACATTAAAATAAAACATTAACAGGTATATACATACATTGTACATACGGAAGGACGGGCATACGGACAAAGGTGCAATTCACACTTTGTTTGTTTGTCCGTATGCTTAAAATTCTGGCAGGGTTGAGCTGAATTTAACTTTGCCGGACATAAGACAAGTGAAACTGTGCCGTTTTTACTACGGATGGAATTGAAGTACGAATACGGGCATACGACTGAACGACATAAAGTGTGAATCGAACAGCGGTTTTGACATTCAGTATATGTGGACGTCCTTTCATCCGTCTGTCCCAATGTACGTTCAAAAGTATGAATCGACCCTTAAAATCGCCAAAATTGCCCCGCAGTTGCAGCGACACGTGCCGATTCCAGGCGACTTGGCTATAATAGCCAAATTCGCCATTATCGTGGTAATAAGCATCAATCCGTCGCCACAGCCGCTACACTGAACGAAAGTCGTCAAAATTTCCAAGTTTGAAATGAGGTTCAAAACAGTCAAATTATATAATTGGTGTGAATTTTCTCCCCGTAAATTCTAGCCCGGAGCAAATTTAAAATATTAAATAAAAATACATAAAAATAAATAAATTTATCGCCAAAATCGCCAGTTTTGAAAAAATAAGTTCAAAATAGTCAAATTGTATGGTTGGTGTGAATTTTCTCCCCGGAAAATCTACCCCGGTGCGAATTTTCCGGAGGGAAAATTTACCCCGGGGTAATTTTTCCGGGGGGGAAATTTACACCGGGGGAAAATTTACACCGTGACAGGCAAATGTACTCATTGTTCTTCTAATTTGGCACTGCTTAGTCAGTCACTTGATTTCAATTAATTAGATCTCTTCCACCTTACTCAATATTATTATTAATTAGTTAATACACAAACATACACAAAAGCAAACGAAAAAAGCATAATCACAATGGTTTCACGCTCAGAAATCACTCAGCTTGTGTATTAATAGTGCAGAACGGAGTGAAAATATGTTGTTTGCAGAGAATTGTGGTCTTGACAGATTGTGTGTTCATCAAAAATTCAAACGATAACAAGTTCCCAAAGGTTTGGAATTTCGATAAAAAGAATTGGCTTGCAACTCCCATATCGGGGACCCCAACCCGCCCAAATCCTTTCCAACGTCCACTTGTGCATGTTCGGAAACTTGTCCGTTAATTTCACGAGCAAACTATCGAAACTGAGCGGCTTGAATTTGATTGGCTGAGCTTGTGCTTATTGCTTGGTTTAGTGTTCAATTATCAATCCTGTGCTTATGCTTGTAGTTGTGATCTGCAAAGGATAGTGAGTATGCCACCTTAGGCGCAAAACACTCTATCTAAAAATAGCTAACGCGTTACCAACCAACTACTGCACAGTGCGTATATATATAGCACACTATGGTATAAGTTGATAAATGATAAGAAACTGATAAGAGGCTGACACTAAACGTTAACTTGCAGCTATGACGTATTATATAACTAGGATAACTTTTCATCATTTTCTTATCACTTGTCAACAATATGAGCAATTAGAGGTGCTGTGCAAAAGCTGTTGGTTGATGCTACTTAGAGTTACATACCTACTGGTAACCCTAATTTGAGAAATAGCTAGTCTAGGATTTTTGTGGCACCCGAAACATGTGCCATGTGTGTGATCACATGCATTTGCATGGGCTTTGAAGCATGATGCATATACCTACTTCAGACCACAGCTCAGTGAACACACACGCCCACACGCCCCTTGCTATTGTGTTTAATAACGTGTGATCGCTTTGACTACTGCCACACCTTTAGGACTATCCCCCGCCAAACCTACATACGCCAACAGACTCACTTCGGATGAGATCCATTGGAAAAAAAGAAAAACAACGATATTGCTGCGACATGTGAGGGCTGAAGTGAAAACAAGGGCAAGGAGGCGTCACACAATTGCAGTTACGGGAAAGCTCATTCCAGGTGCAGACGTCTGGGTGAGAGAATGCCAGGCCAGTATAAGACAATACCAGAATCCGAAGGCTTTTTGTGATTGAAAGCAGACGAGAATAAAGTAGTGTGCTGAATGATAAGCCAACAAACAGTACAGTGCAGACTTGGCTGACTTGGCCTACTTGCTACATACAGCACAGAACACAGCACAGTACAGCACACTGGCTGGCTGGTGAAAGTGCCATTACGCAAAACTGAGCTGTCATGTGCTGTGGTGGCTTACGTAAAGGCTTGATGGCGACGGTGGGTGGATTCGCTTGACGGCTTCCCACGTGCGCAAACGAACACCCATCCACCCACCGCTTACGCCAACACATTAAAAGAATTCCTTCACCAGGCACCCGTCGTGCATTGGAGGAGCATGCACGCCTGTGGGTCAGAAAACACTAATCACACCTGAGTCCTGACCATTCTGAGACGTGCTAATGTTTGATTGCCATTTCAGACAGAGTGCAACTGTATGTCGCAAATCTTGCTCAAACTGGCGCAGTTATAGATGTATCATTTCTGGCACCGTTATTTGCCCCGTCTGGCAGATCCACTTTAGGCTATCTGGCTGTGCACTCTTCAAAGTTTATAACTGATTGACTGACTTATTACCAAAAGAAAAAATACAGACAATTATCATCATAAAACCCAACAAGCACAATTTTCAGGCAAACTTTTAGAGTGAATTTAAGCTTTTGACACACACGTGTTTAGTCCTGCCACCGACAAATTCCTGAACACATTCATTTATTCCCCAACAGTTTTTAACAAACTTCTATGTGAAAAGAAAAAATTCATGCCTGTAATGCCTGGAATTTTGAACCTACTGCTCATACAATATCGCAATTCAAGCTTTCTTTCTGAATTTTTTGTTTTCCCCATTTTTTTGGTTTTTGGCCAATTGCAAGATTGAAAAAGATATCTCAGATTTGTAGCTCTGAGTGAAAAAACAATTTTTCTAAGATTAGTCTGCATTATCATATGCATCAACTTTCATTCATGCAAACAGGCGTACTTAGGCTACCTATTAGGTTACTTGAAAAAATATCAGGGTCACCCATTTTTGGCTTACATACCTTAATTTAAATAAAACCTATTTAAGCTAAAATTCGATCGAGCCCTAGAGTAGGATAGTTTTAAATAGAAGCTTAGATATCACCTGTATTTTATTACGTCTCGCCATGCCAAGACAGTAAGGGGTTTTTACTGGAAGAAAAACAGCATCTTCATCGGAATGACTCAATTGATTCTGGATGGGGTTAGCCATCTCTGAATTTGCAGACCAGTACTCTACTATTTGAGCTACTGGGCCATTGCTGAGCTTTCGTAAATCCCCTTAAGTACTCTAACGGGCCCATCTTACTTCACACTTACTTATGCAATGCCGCCTTAGAGAATATAGGGGCTAGGTTCACACTCTAAACTCGCAACGTATTTATTATTCTAGTAATTTAGAATTATTCGATTAGTTCTCGAACACGTCAAGACAGCAAGGGGGTTCTTTCAAGACAGACAGGGGGTTCTTACTAGAAGAAAGAACGCATCTTCATCGGAATGACCCAAGCGGGATTCGAACTACCAATCACTGGATTTGCAGACCAGTGCTGTACCATTTGAGCTGAGCTGAGCTTTCTGCTGCTGAGCTTTCACAAAACCCTTTAAGTAACGGGCCTATCTTACACTTGCTTATGCAATGCCGCTTTAGGGAACGAGGGTGCTAGGTTCTCACTTGTAACGTATTGATTACTCTAATTAATTTATTATTATTTGATTAGTCCTCGAACGTTGTACTTTAATTTGTTAAAAAATTAAAATACAGAACGGAACGATCAAAAAAATTATTAGTGGAAAAAACATCGTCGTCCCCCCTTCTCGGTTGGGCACTTTTTGGCAAAAAACGACTTATCACAGTAAGTCAAAACATTTCAAAACAAATCAAAACACTTCAATTAATCGTAATTTCTATTTCGTACGTTAACGAGAAATGCTAGATTGGCTTAATTGGTGAAAAAAGCTGCATTCTAGCAAAAAGTGGTATTCCGTTTTGACTTCATTCGACGAGCAAAGTCTACGTTGATGCGTGAATTGCTAGGTAATCCTAGGTATGTATGACCTGAGCCTGGACTCTATCAACTGTTTCCGCAGAGTTGTGACCATTTTGCCGTTCATAGTCTCATTTCGCCGACGGTTATTTCCACTCATGTAACACTTAAGATTCCTTGGCTAAAGAGACACTCAGCATTAAGTACACTCGCTATAGAGGTACTCAACATAGTCGCCGTAGGTATGTCGCATAAAAGGCTCAGGGTCCAAAGAGTCTGTCAGGATTTGACACAGACGTACATAAATAGCTTGCAAATACCAACCTACAGTCCCGTCAAACAAGTAAAACATAGTGGCTAAATCCGCTGCTCGCATATATCGGCTTTGGACGCAAATCACTGGTAGACTGGAGCTAAAGGAGTACACACGCAAGCGTTCAGCAGTCCCAGACAGACGGTGCAAGACTAGGTGTGCCGGGGCGACAAGGGGTGTGACGGTGTCACGGGCAAAAGTGTCCCCCCAAAAAAGTGTCCCCCCGGACACTTTTGCCTAGTCAAAAGTGTCCCCCTGGACACGTTTGCCTAGTCAAAAGTGTCCTCCGGACACTTTTGCCTACTCAAAAGTGTCCCCCGGACACGTTTGACTAGGCAAATGTGTCCCCCGGACAGTTTTGACTAGGCAAAATTGTCCGGGGGGACACTTTTGCCTAGGCAAAAGTGTCCTACCTTGGGCAAAAGTGTCCCCCTTAGTTTACACTTAGCTGCACATTAAAAATCGTGTTTTGAATATACGCAACGTTAGTGCTCACAAATTTAGACGCAACTCTCACCTCTCAGTTTTCGCCACAAGTTTCGTTTTTTTCAAATAAGTTTTTATTATTTCTGTGCAGTTTGAATCGGATGAACGGACAGCGAACAAGTTGACCGGCAGAACACTTTAGCTTTTAGTCCGTTCAGCCGCGTATCCGTTTGCCCTAGACCGTATGTCAGGTTATCCTAACTAAACGGCGCAGTTTCATTCAATCTATCCGTATGTCCGGTAAAGTTAA
>JASANF010009876.1:0-11448 GCA_030248245.1 Trissonchulus sp. WLG1_4
ACACATGCATAATAATTAGGCGGATGGGTTTGAAGACAAATTTGCCAAAAAAAGCGTAAAAATGATACTTTTGGCAAATATTGGGAGAAAGGAATTCAATTCTACTAGATTCTGGGGGGAGGGGTTCTGAACATTTTTGTGTTACTTTATGTCTGACAGAGAATGGGAAATATAAACGCCATTTCTTGACAAATTCTGAAATTATTATCAAGATTAGTCAAAATTATAATGATTTTTGTTTCAGAACAGTGCTTCTGAAAAAAATATCACTGATTTTTTTATTAGAATTTTTGATTGATTTTTAACCGAAAAAAAAATCGTGCAATATTGCGCGTTACCGCCTATGTATGTTGAAAATAACATATCCACAAAATTCTGCAGCCTTTCTTGTACGTATATGCACTCTGCTGCACTATCCTTCAGTCGCTGGGTTGATTTACATAAAAATGTTTGACGCCAGTGCAAAAAAAATTTCATGGTCAATTTCACACAAGTGTTTCACATTCCATACAAGTGTTTTTGTAATTTTTTTGTACGCAGCTGAAAAACACAATCACAACTTTTGCAGCATAATTTAGTAAAATTTCTTTCATATAGACGCTTATACAGTCCACAGAAGTGCATTGTTTTCATGAAATCCAATGAATTTTTTTTAGGTAAAAATTTGCAAGAATTTTTTTTCGGTAACAGTACTATATGTATATAAATTGTTATTGGTTCATTTTGGATAGACAATAAATTAATTACATTTTCTGAAGAACAATAGCCATTTCTAGTTAAAAGGAGCAATTTTTAATAATGAAGAATACCATAAATACGATCAAAACGTCACTGCTGCTCAGCATCACGCTGGCGCTGACAGTCAATTTCGGTTCAAAAGGGCAGCTTTATTTATGATTCCACAGTAGCAAATATCCTTTTATTTGATGCAAGCAACTAAGACTAAGCCTTTCCTAGCCCACCTACTAAGCCTGAGCCTAAGCACTAAGCCTAAGCCTGAGCCTAAGCTCTAAGCCTCAGCCTAAGCACTAAGCACTAAGCCTAAGCACTAATCCTAAGCCTAAGTCTGAGGCTTAAATTCATGAAAAAAACTGCTAAGAAGCATCAGGAATACCTTTACCGCACTAAAAAACCCTAACTAGCTTCATATTTTGAAAAGAAATGCAGCTATAGCCCGGAATTTGTACTAAACCTTACTTGCGCTGTAAAGGTTCAATTAGCCTGATCCTGGTAGCTTCAGAAAAAGTTTTGTAACTTTTCAAGCCTGAACCGATTTGCACAATTTTTTCAGCATTTAGTAGCTTAGAAGTTACTCTTTCAATGGCAGCAGCAGGTTTTCACAGTGGCGTACCGAGAAAAAAATTTCGGGGGGGGGGAATGACTTTTCGATTTTTTGTAATGGGTTAAAATGTACTTTTTAGCAATTTTAACACTCATAAGACGCCTTACAAATGCAAGACTACTAAACCACAAGATTGCAGGGGTCTGGGGGCGGCAGCCCCCAGAAAAAAATGACGATTTTTCCAATTTTTAGACCGAATTTGGTTAACTGGAGACGTATCAGAAATTTTTTCCGACAAAATTTAATACCAAAGATGGGAGCGTCATATCAGACAGTGTATTCCACAACTAAATGTAGCATAACGTACTCGTCTAGACATGCACATGCAGCATAATGTACTTGTGTATACATCCACAGGCTTTGATGAAAAACAATAACAAAAATTTTTGATTTTTAGGCCAAATTTAGTCAATTGGAGACGTATCAGAAAATTTTTCCAGCCGGACCATGAAAACCAAAGGGGGGACCCTTGTGTAAAAAATTACTTGGAAAAAATTTCGGGGGGGGGGGGAATTCCCCCCAATCCCCCCACCCCCCGGGGTACGCCCTTGGGTTTTCATTTGATTCAGTATTTTTGCCTAAATCCATTTTTGCGCGAAAAATTTCATGTAAAGTATAATTTTTGGACAAAGTTTGATTTCCAAAATTACATCCTACAAACTTCTAACCTAGCCTATTCGAAAGAGCGTTCAATTTTGACCCCCCCTAGGTTTGGGGGATATAGGGGGACTCCGGATCATTAGTCGAAAAAATGCCGTTTTTCCGACTTATTCCACCCCTAAGGGTTGTAACACCAATAATTTCACGCTAGATTTTTATTAAAAGGGGCGACAGCTATTTTGGGGCCTAGAGATCAGATTGGGGGCTTGGCTGACGATGGGGGTTTTATATTTTTATTAAAAGATGGGGTAGGAAGCGATTTATATGTGGCCAAAAATAATTTCCCCCCCCCCCCCCCCCGCCGAACCTTGACCATTATGATCCGAACCTTGACCATTATGGTCCTTTTGGCCAACTCATAAGAAAATTTATATATTTTTCTTATTTCATAAGAAAAAATATATACAATATATATATAATATATATATATATATATATATATATATATATATATATATATATATATATATATATATATAATATATACAATATATATATAATATATATATATATATATATATATATATATATATATATATATATATATATATATATATATATATATATATATATATATATACCCCCCCCCCCCCCCCCCATATATATATGTATATCACTGGCGGTCCCAGACTTCGATTTCGGGGGGGGGGGGGCGGGGGTCTGAAGATATTTTTTGACTTTTTATAATAGCGTTTTTCAGCTTTACGCTAATTTGTTATAGCCGCAGTCATATCAAAGCCAATGAATTGAGTCTTTCTGTAGTACTCACTCACTACTCAGGAAAAAAAACCAGTGGTGTACCCAGGAAGAAATGGAGAATTTTTCAATTTTTAGGTTGAATTTGGTCAACTGGAAACGTATCAGAAATTTTTTTCCGACAGGAAAATAAAACACATGATGGGAACGTCACATCAGACAGAAGACAGTGTATTACACAACTAAATGCGGCATAATATACTCGTGTAGACATGCAAATGCAACATAATGTACTCATGTATACATGTATAGACTTTGATGAAAGATAATAACAAGGAATAGTAAGCCACAGAGTTGCAGGGGTCTGGGGGCGGCAGCCCCCAGGAAAAAATTGGGGGAAATTTTTGATTTTTAGGCCAAATTTGGGCAATTGGGGACGCATCAGAAAAATTTATCGGCCGGACCATAAAAACCAAAGGGGGACCAAACCCTTGTGTAAAATTTCAGTCGGAAGAAATTTCGGGGGGGGGGGCGGCCGCCCCCCCCCCTCCCCCTGGGACCGCCCACTATATATATATATATATATATATATATATATATATATATATATATATATATATATATATATATATCAGTGGCGGATCCAGGAATTTTTTTGGGGGGGGGGGCGCGAGTCGCGACCCCCCCCCCCCCCCACTCGGCCATTACAAATACAATACAAATTTTCTGGTGCGGGGGTCTGGGGGCGGCAGACCCCAGAAGCTGAGCACCTTTTGTGTTTTTGACCCCGCGATATCCTCGAAAATCTGTAACTTTTATCAAAACACACAGTTGCGGGGGTCTGGGGGCGGCAGACCCCAGAAGCTGAGCACCTTTTCTGTTTTTGACCAGGGGACATCTTCTAAAATCTGTAACTTTTATCAAAACACACAGTTGCGGGGGTCTGGGGGCGGCAGCCCCCAGAAGCTGGGCAACTTTTTTGTTTTTGACCATGCGATATCCTCGAAAATCTGTAACTTTTATCAAAACACACAGTTGCGGGGGTCTGGGGGCTGCAGCCCCCAGAAGCTGGGCAACTTTTCTGTTTTTGACCCCTGGATATCCTCAAAAATCTGCACCTATTTTCAAACTCTATATACTAAAGTAGAGAGACGTTACTGTTTTTGAGGGTATTGCTATGGACAGAATTTTTCAAAACTGCTCCGTTCACTATGCCGCAATTAGCAAAACGATAGTTTACAACGATAGGCTTTGATGATAGATGATAACAAGGACCAGAAAATTGCGGGGGTCGGGCAAAAAAATTGGAGAAATTTTTGATTTTTAGAGCAAATTTGGTCAATTGGAGACGTATCGGAAATTTTTTCGGTCGGGCAATAAAAACCAAAGGGGGGACCCTTGTGTAAAATTTCAGTCTGAAAAAATTTCGGGGGGGGCGCGCGCCCCCCGCGCCCCCCCCCTGGATCCGCGCTTGATATATATATAATAGCGTTTTTCATCTTTACGCTAATTTGTTATAACCGCAGCCATATCAAGGGCAATGAATTGAGTCTGTTTGTAGTAAAAACCAGTGTGAACCCAGAAAAAATAGAAAAATTTTCAATTTTTAGGCCGAATTCGGTCAACTGGAGACGTATCAGAAATTTTTTCCGACAGGAAAATAAAACACATGATGGGAACGTCACATCAGACAGTGTTTTACACAGCTAAATGTAGCATAATATACTCGTGTAGACATGCAAATGCAGCATAATGTACTCATGTATACATACATATATAGGCTTTGATGAAAGATAATAAGAAGGAACAGTATGCCACAGAGTTGCAGGGGTCTGGGGGCGGCAGCCCCCAGAAAAATATTGGGGGAAATTTTTGATTTTTAGGCCAAATTTGGTCAATTGGGGACGCATCAAAAATTATCCGGCCGGACCATAAAAACCAAAGGGGGGACCCTTGTGTAAGATTTCAGTCGGGAAAAATTTCGGGGGGGGGGGCCGCCCCCCCCCCCCCCCCCCCCCCCCTGGGACCGCCCCTGATATATATTCACGTCTCCAATTGACCAAATTTGGCCTAAAAATAAAGATTTTATCAAAATTTTCTGACGGCTACCGCCCCCGCAGCTCCCCTGCAGCTCTGTAGTTTATTCTGTTCCTTGTTATGATATTTTATTATTAAAATTTTGTATATATATATGTGTGAGTGCATTATGCAGCACATATATACAGGTTTTCGCATGCGCTGAGTTCATTTTTAGCACTTTCCAAGCGAAAAAACGTTGATACTTGTTCGCTACGCTTGCTGATGTGAGCATGTGACGGTCTTACCGGTCTTTAGTTTTAAATGCTTCGCCAGCCAAAATTTCCGATACATCTGATTTTGGTTTCTGAGCTCTATTTTTTGAAAGTTTAAAAGTATTATTTTTTGACAGTTGTATATATATATATATATATATATATATATATATATATATGCTGTTATGTATAGTATATACGTGTAAGTTTTTACAGTAGGGATTGACAAAATGGCATATCCATTAGGATTAGGAAAAAGAAAAACTGTTGCTGAAATAGCTTTTTCACTGCAAATTTCATTTCAAAATTTTAAAAAAGCGCTAGCCATGGCCTAAATTTTTTCGGATTGGCCTAAATTTTTTCAGCGATTGAGGCCAGCTGGCCTAAACTTTTTCAGCTGCGGACGGAGAGAAAATTTCCGATACGTCTCCAATTGACCAAATTTGGCCTAAAAATCAAAAATTTTCCCCAATTTTTTTCTGGGGGCTGCCGCCCCCAGACCCCTGCGACTCTGTGGCTTACTATACCTTGTTACTATCTTTCATCAAAGTCTGTGCGTCTATACTAAAGTACATTATGCTGCATTTATATATATAATTATACGAGTATATTATCCTACATTTACTTGTGTAACAGACTGTCTGATGTGACGTTCCCATCTTTTGTTTCAATTTTTGTCAGAAAAAATTTCCGATACGCCTCCAGTTGATCAAATTTGGGCTAAAAATTGGAAAAGTCGCCAATTTTCTTCTGAGGGCTGCCGTCCCCAGACCCCTGCAGCTGTGCGTTTTAGTAGTCTTACGTTTGTAAGGCCTGTTAAAATTGCTAAAAAGCGCCTTTTAACCAACCCATTATAAAAAATTGAGTCATTCTCCCCGACATTTTTTTCTGGGATGTCTAGTTTGTATATATATGTATAGCTGTTTTATGGTAGAAAAAATATCATTTCTGGTGAATTTAGAGTTCGTAATATAAAAAAATCTTGTGGATCCTCGCCAATCCGTCAGCTGCTGTGTATTTTTTGGTGGTTTGAGCTCCAAAAAAATTTAGATGCCGTTCTTTTAACAAAAAAGTATTGTTTTTGATTGAACGAATATGCTAATATGTATGTGTCGTTTTTGTGTTAAAATTGCTGTTGAATGCATGTGAACAAGTTCAAATTCTAAAAGTCGATTCCATCCAAAATTTGTTTCTGGCTACACCGCTGCACAATATAGTATGCTCATTTTTGTAAATAATTTTTGCGAAAACGCAAAAATGAGTTGACCTAAGCTTTTTGTCAATTGGCCTAAAAAAATTTTGAACCTGAGGCCAAGTGGCCTAAACTTTTCACTTTTTCAGACCAAAAAAAACCCTGCTGCCGCCCCTGACCCCGCGATCATTCTACTTTCTTGGCCAAGTGTGGCTTGAAATTAAGTTTTCAATGCAAATTTTATTTCAAAATTTTAAAAAAGCGCTAGCTTCTGGGGGCTGCCGCCCCCAGACCCCCGCGATCATGCTACGTCCTTGGCCAAGTGTTGCTTGAAAGTAAGTTTTCAATGCAAATTTTTTTCAAAATTTTAAAAAAGCGCTAGCTGAGACCCAGACCCAGACCAGAGACCTATATATATCTGCCCCCCCCCCTCAGCAAAATCCTGGCTACGCTACTGGTTGTATTACAAAAAGTGCTTCCCTTGAGATGCTCTACTCCAAAAATATAATCCACTATCCCCCCCCCCCCCAACTGCACTTGATCCAAATCTGCTTTTCCACTTGTACCTAGCCACTGTTACAAGAACAAAATTTTTTGGTCAAACATTTTATATTTAACACTTAACATTGATTTAACATTTTTTAGTCAAACACTCACCACACAAACATAGAATATTAGGACATTTTTCAATTTTTTTCCATATTGTTAACTTTTTGAGAAAATTTATCTTGACTGTGCCAATGTTAACGTTCATTAGTGCTAGTTTTTTAAGTTTTTGGTTAATATATATATCACAGAATACTTGGCAGTCAAAGTTTTACATATTTACAAAACTAAATATATTTACGGGTTATTGGCGTGCAAGAAATCAGCAAAATTGAAGTAGGGGGATTGAACGATTTTTAAGCTAAAAAATTGCTTATTTCTAGTTCTATTTTCTTCACAAGTGTTGCGTATGTGGTTAGCTGTGACGTAACTCGACTTTTAATATGCCCTCAATCGTCCGCTGTGCTCTTGCCTGTTATATTCTCTTCGGTGTTGCTACAGTATTTTGTGCTCACACAAATAGCAGCCTTGTGGCCAAACGGGGAAAGTTTTTTCGCCACAAACTCAGTGTCAGTGATTTCTTCAACAATGCCAGACAAGGTTGGAATGAGTTTGTTTTTCATTTTGTTTGTTTTTTTGTCTTAAAATAGTTTTGTGTTTTGTGCAACAAGGCACTGATAAATATTTTATGCAACAGGACCCAGGTGACGTGAGTTTAACGACTGTCCGCTGTGTTCTTGCTCGCTGTAGTTTGTTCTTTTCGTAATGAAATCGCTCACTTTCTTTTGTCTCAGAGTTCAACTTTAACATTAATTTTTGGTCGTACTAAAATTCGTTTCAAGAAGATATATACGCCTATTCAACCATGTCATAATTTGTACATAAATTATTAAACAAAACATAAACATAAATCAAACATAAAATACACATAACATAAAAAGAAACAAAATAATACATATATAATAAACAAATATAAATTTTGTTTTAGTATTGCCAGTGAAATTCACAGCCTCGATCGAGGGCCATCCCGATTTGCCGCGCTGGCTTCACTTGGCCGAAAGTGAGGGGGTGCCCGCTGCCTACCTCTACGGCACCCCAGATGTAGGGTCAGCCGATCTGGAAAAATATAATCTCACCGTATGTTGGGAACCAATTTCCTTGCGGGGTTTTACTGAAGGATTGGGTCTAAAACGTTCTGTACTGTGGTCTATAACAGAAGATCGTAGTGGAAATTTGACTATGCACATATTTTTGATGAAATACTGTGCAATTTGATAGTGATTTATATAAACGGCTTGGATTTCCTTCCACAAAGGACGTGTTAAGCTTATTTCAATGCAGGTGTTAAACTTCTTGGATTATATATATAATATATAATAATAATTGAAAGTGACTTCGTAATTAATGCGTTTTGTAGTTTATTCGCATCGTTTTCTTGATCTTGATATACTAATAATTATGTATGTAGGTATTGGGCAAAAGCATAAAGACTTTCAAGGTTTCAAGGAAAACGTACCAACTGTCAATTGTTCCGGACAGTGAGTTTCAGTAGAATGAGACAGCGTGCCGTGTCTAACCCAGCCTGTACTTGTGGCCGAATTCTCAGAATTACATATACATAATATACACATTTTTCAACATGCGAAATTGTGATATTTTATGAAAAATGCTACAGGCCTCAGAAGTGCATAGGAATTTATGTGGTATATAAGTCAGTTTGGGATGCGCTTTCCACCGACATACTAAGAAAGACTTATGTATGTCTAAAAGTGCGCCACGTAGCATTGTTTTTTCCCCGCAAAACGCGTAGGGTTTCTTCCCGCACCACTATACATATAATAGTTAGTCATTGTTTGATAATATGTATATACTATTTTTTAGTAGTGTGTATAGTGGTGCGGGAAAAAAAACCCTACGCGTTTTGCGGGGAAAAAAAACCCTAGTGCTTCCTGGCCGAACCTCACGACATAGGATTTTTATGAGTATGCAGGTGGAAAGCGCATCCCAAACTGACTTACCACACCAATTTCTGGGCAGTTTTGAGGCCTGTAGCATTTTTTATAAAAGTTCAAAATTTTGCATGTTGAAAAATTCCAAAGTGACAAAATTTTCCAAATTTTTGACTTGTCATAATTTTTTACAAAAACACTTTTGACCAACGCCGTTTGCATTTTTCAAGATAGTTACCTTTCCTCTATACTTCTGAAGCTCGAAAACTGTGAAAAACGTTGTGGTTGATCTGTGACTGGTCAAAGTTTGTGCGGGAAAAAACCCTATTGCGGGGAAAAAACCCTATATTGTTTGGCGGCATTTTTTTGCTAAACTCACCCATTGTTGCTACTAAAGTTGGTTCAGCTGGGCTAACAACATGCGTAGAGTTTATTACAACCGTTTGTTTCGCCGCAAAACGTCGTTTTTTGTCATTTTGGGCCATACCCCGACACCCCTTACGAAACCTGTTTTGGTGATGTTTCACCAAAATTTGGCATTTTTTGCTATATTTAGGTTTTAGCTGCTGCTTACCACTTAAATCCAAGAATGATAGATGCGGGCGGTGTTTGTCCGCTGTTTCTAACGTAATAAGCGCAAAAATCTGTTTTTAATGCTTTTAAATATATACGGAAAAAATGCATATTTGGGCAGAAGTCATTTCTGCCAAAAAAGGTCGATTTTTGAAGAATCATTGTGAGTCACATGGATGTCGGAGAAACGGTTTTTTAGTCCATACTGCAGCCTAAGACTTGTAGAACATGATGAAATTGTGTTTTTACTCCCTGCTAATAGAACAACCAGAAAAAGTGATATGGTTTTTTCCCCGCATTAGGGTTTTTTTCCCGCATAGGGTTTTTTTCCCGGAGGTTTCGAGACTCATTACTCAGAAACGTGAGTAGTTACAATCCATTTTATTAGTGCAACAGTTAGGCGAAAGATGGCCGTTATAACAGCCGCGAGCATTAAAGGATCCGATTTATGTGGAGCACAGGACGACCCGAAAAGTTGAAAATAGGGTTTTTTTCCCCGCACCACTATAAGGACTGGCTATATAACTTATCTAGCATATATTTTGGGTGATTCTGAGAATACGGCCCCAGAATCTAACCTGATCCAGTCTAACCTACTAATACCTGTTCATGCTCACCGCAGGTCACTGTTTGCACTTTGTGAGAGGATTTTTGCCGTGTTGCTCAGTGATGCACGTGAGCAACCGGTGAGCCACGACGGGTGGGTGCTAATGCTCGACCTCCGACACGGCGAATGCTCTGTGATTGAGTTTTATCGGGGACACCCACAATTTTTTTGCGATTTTTCAGCTGTTTTTTGTGACGGGTGACAGTTAGTTTCTTTTACCTGCTGACAGAACCTGAGTGGATAGCTAGGATAAAATACTGCAAAATGCAATCACAACTTCTGTTTGTTTTTTTGACTTTTTGGATGAGCTAATATTCATAATATGGCGGTATTGGGTATAATGCTTAGGCTGAGACTTTGTTATCCGAAATTTAGGTTTTCGTGTCGGTCAAACTTGCTTTTTTGCAGTTGCGTCCCTGTCCCTGGTTTGGTGACGTTACTGTATAATGACGAAAAAAATAGACATTATTCGGATCGTTGCGAATCTGCATGAATTATTGAATTGACTTTTTATTTCGATGCCTGATGGATTTTTTTGTTGGCTTGTTCCACAAGAGCTCGCGCACGTTTAGCTTGGCAATAATGGTCTCTAGGTTTAGATTTGTGTTTCTTGACTAGAGTGATGGTAAAAACTCGAGAACGTGCCGAATAGTGCCACCACTTTAAACTAAACGATAAGTCGAATACTTGACTGATTCAGTTTGCTTTTTTAGTTAATCCTCAGAGTATATACGTACAGTAGTCATATTAATATGCGATAATTCAATGAATAATATTAATGTTTGTCTGCGTGATCAAGTACAACATTTTGTAACATATTATATACATTATACGTATAATTTAATTTGCACAATTTATTATATAACTAATTAACTTTTTAATTTTTAATTTAAATTAATATTAAATTTCAGAGCACTTCAACACAGAGCCAGAGGAGATCAGCGAACTGTGGCTTGGCAATGTGGACGCCTGGGATTTGCTGTCCAACGTGAGCCTGTTCCGGGCCCTGCAAAAATCCGTTCGCGAAGCCTTTGGTGATAAACGCATCAAGCCATATGTGCGAAATCTCACACCGGCTACAGAGGCTGGCGCACGGAAGCCGGAAACGGAAGAGCAGAAAAATGGGTATATAGGCAGTTTTTTTTGGGGGGGGGGGGGGAGGAATTTGTGTAATTGGGATTGAATAAGGATAAGATATAATTGAATTTATTGTATAGAAGATTAGAAATTGGCTAAAAAAGGATATATGGTCATGCCAATTTAGCATATGGTCCCTGGGCTGAGAGACTTTGAGTCGCTCCCCGCATCCCTCCAAAACGCGTACGCAGATTGCTACTGATTCGAGAAGCTTAGTTTGATTTCATATCATGTTGCAATTGAGAATTATTTTATATTTTTATATATATATTTTTTATGTCAGAGTTGTCATCCATGTGGTGCCACGGAGACGTCCGTTCAAGTTCCCCCGAGGCGTGGCCAACCTGGCCCGCGGGGTGCAGCTGAACAGGGGCCAATGCGGACGGAATGAAATTGTGCCTTTTGATCGATACTTTTGGCCTGATTTCCAGGTCGACTGGTGTCGGTTTAAAATG
>JASANF010009877.1:0-15608 GCA_030248245.1 Trissonchulus sp. WLG1_4
TAGTTTTGATGAAGTTTTGATCTAGTTTTCATGCAGCGTGAAAAATTTATTTCTAATTTGTAAAAATTTAGTCTCAGCTTAAGGACTGTTATATAGTTTTATTATATAAATTGCACAGTTGTATTGTCGGCATGTGAATAATCACCAGCTGTTTATTACGTGGCCCCTTCAAGCGCGGCGTATATTATAGTCGATATATTTCAGTCGGCCTGTGGGTTACAGGTGTGGCCCTGCTCGCAAAATTTGCGAATAGATGCAAATAGATTGCTATGCGTGGCTTATTCTGCCCACAGGACGCCCCCACGGCCCGGCCCGCCATTAGCACGCGGGCCGGTGGCGGGCTATTATACGCGGGCCCGGTCCAAGACCAACGGCTAGGCCCGAGCCCGTCTCACGGGTCGTACGTGTGGCGGCCCGGGCCCGGCCCACACAACTATAGCTATCTAGTGCTGAAATTTGGAATTAAATATTGTTTTGTCAATGAGTATGGAATATATATTGACCCTCAGACCTCAGTTTATATCATAACAGTTTCTCTCCTCAGCAGTAAGGCTTGTTTACATCCACGATGCCCCTTGACCTGTTCTACTTCTACGTTGTAAAATGTGAAACCAATCAAAAAACAAAAAAATTTCACCTTCGATAGCATCCCGTTGACATTAGGCTACATATGTAGTATCACATAGAATTTTTCAACGACAGTAGTTACATCAAAACCGCATCAAATCAAAAGTATTTGAACATCAAATCAATTGATTTTTGACAAGCCCACATCAAATCAAATCAATTGATTTTTGAGAAGCCCACATCAAATCAAATCAAATCAATTGATTTTCGAGAAGCCCACATCAAATCAAATCAAATCAATTGAAAATGGGTCGCATCAAAGCAACCTAGTAGACCTATGTAAGTGTATGAAATGTGCAAAATTTTAGCTTTCTCCCATCTTCCTGATGCCAGATATGATCTCCAAAAATGAGCGTGCTTAGTCATTTTTTCCAAGTTTTGAACAAACTTGCTTTCATTTATAACTAACCAGTGCTAAACTAACCAGTGCTACAAGACCCAAATGTCATATTTTAATAAAACATTTACAATACAATATAGAATAACAGGGAACTTTCAAATTTGCTCTACCTTGTTCTTTGTTTTTGAGAACATAAACTTTGACTGTGCCAATTTTAACGTTTAGTAATGAGCATTTTTCGAGTTTTTGATTAATAACTCGCTGAATACTTAGCAGTCAAAGTTTTATTTATTACACAAAATTATTCATAAATATCGGTTATTTGTGTGCAAAAAATCAGACAAATCGAAGTAGGGGTATTGAACAATTTCTACGCTTGAAATGTCACATCTAGATTGGCATTCATTGCAGCCATGCCTAAGTATCATGTAATGCACTGTTGCATATACCACATCCAATGATATGATAATCATTGCCAAAATAGTCCACATAATGTACAGTTATATCATGTTTATTAGATTCCCATTACGTAATCTTCGGATCCGATACAGCGCAGGATTTAAATTATTTTCATAGGTTTAAAGCTACTTTTTTCTCGTTTTTGCTGTTTTTGCTGTTTTCTCTGTTTTTTCATGTAACTTCGACAATACTTAAGCAGTGAAAGTTTTATTTATTATAAAAATAGATATACATAACAGTCATCTGTGTGTAAAAAATTAGCTAAATCGAAGAATGGTTGCTGGTAAGAATGGTTGTACTTGAATTGCTTCCAATGCGTTGGCGTATGTACGAAACGGAATGTCACGTAGTGTTATTCTTTGTGACACATATTTATGTTGTTCTATTAATATGTAGATGCCTTTGCCAATATGCATAGCTTGTGTATGTTTGTATGCAACCGGGTTGTGGGCACTGGAATATTTGTTTTCTCGGCAAAACTTTGTTGGTTACTTCGTCTGCTTCTTCTGTGACAATAGAATCGTCTGCATTTTCCACAATTTCCTCCGAGACGAAAGCTTCGTCTTCTACTACTTCCAGGGGCTGGGTTTGATTATCGTTTGGATCACCCCAGTGTTTCCAGAATCTAAACCCTTGCTAAAAGTGTGCCTGTCTTCGTGGCGGACTCCAACTGTACAAACTTAGCGCTGTTACCTTTCCCAAGCCAAAAATTTTGTTAGAATAACCTTGCCCTTACCAAAGCCAAAAAAGCGCCACACCGTCAGCTTTTGCTCGCCCCAAGGTGAAGTCTGCTCAAAGTCGCAATAATTTGCTATTCCTGGAATACGCGCTTTGGTTTCATTTGGATTTTGCAATTCAATAGATCCGCGAGATACAGATATAGATTTAATGCCACAATGAAAGGAAACTGCGCGCACAAATTCAGCGGCATTAGTGCACCGGTGATTTTCATGCACATACAGTTAAGTTTGCTGTTTCACGTAAGATGCCTCACGGTCGCAAAGACCTTTACCAGCTTACGCTTCTACCATTGCTACCTTTTGTGACGTGGTATCACTTACCCTAATAACAGTTTCCAAATGGACGTTTTCAGAAGCGCAAGCTGGTAAAAGTCCTTGTGACCCTGCGGCATTGTATGTGAAACAGCATATTCATCGTGGCATTAAATCTATATCTGTATTTCGCGGATCTATTGAATTGCAAAATCCAAATGAAGCCAAAGCTCGTTTTCCAGGAACAGCAAATTATTGCGACTTTGAGCTGACTTCACCTTGGGGCGAGCAAAAGCTGACGGTGTGGCGCTTTTTTGGCTTTGGTAAGGGCATGGTTATTCCAACGAAATTTTTGGCTTGGGAAAGGTAACAGCGCCAAGTTTGTACAGTTGGAGTCCGCCACGAAAACAGACACACTTTTAGCAAGGGTTTAGATTCTGGAAACACTGGGGTGATCCAAACGACAATCAAACCCAGCCCCTGGAAGTAGTAGAAGACGAAGCTTTCGTCTCGGAGGAAATTGTGGAAAATGCAGACGATTCTATTGTCACAGAAGAAGCAGACGAAGTGACAAACAAAGTTTTGCCGAAAAAACAAATATTCCCCAGAACACGGTGTTGTACAAACATACACAAGCTACATATACATACTTGCAACGGCATTTACTGATAGGAAAACATAAATATGTGGCACAAACAATGACACTACGTGACATTGCGGTTCGTACATACGCCAACGCATTGGAAGCAATTCAAGTACAACCATTCTTACCAGAGCTAACCGACTTCGCCAATGAAACTCAAGCTGACGCCGAAATAAGCGATGAGATATTTCTCGAAATCGGATGGGCATTGAAGCAAGGTCGTGAATGTAAGCGCTTTAACGACAATCTGCTATCCTATCTTCCAGATATTTTCAATCAGGGCGAGCGAAATAAAAACAAAAGGCTGACCTGAGTCAAGCGCTAAGGATATGAAACAAATAACTACTCAAGAAGGAAGAAAAAAGTTTTCAGCGGACGAATATTTATATTGGCAGCAAATAGCCAGTTTTTTCCGCTTGGAACGATAAAAATAATTCAAATTCTGCGTTATATTGGATCCGAAGATTACGTAATCAGAATCTAATAAACATGATATTATTGTACATTATGTGGACTATTTTGACGATGAATATTATACCAATGAGTGTGGTATATGTAACAGTGCATTACATGATACTAGGCATGGTTGCAATGAATGCCAATCTAGGAGTGACATTTCAAGCTTAAAAGTCGCTCTATACCGCTACTTCGATTTGGCTGATTTTTTGCACACAAATAACCGATTTATACGACTATTTTTGTGTAATGAATAAAACTTTGACTGCTAAGTATTCTGCGAGTTATTAATCAAAAACTTGAAAAATGCTCATCAGGAAACGTTAAAATTTGCACAGTCAATGTTAATTTTCTCCAAAAGTGAACAAGGTAGAGTGAAATTGAATAATTCTCTATCATTCTATATTGTACAATAAGTGTTTTACTAAAAATATTGACATTTGGTTCTTGTAGCATTGGCCAGATATCAACGGAAAAGCAAGTTTGATCAAAACTTGGGAAAAATGACTAAGCACGCACATTTTTGGAGATCATATCTGGCTTCAGAAAAATGGGAGAAAGCTAAAATTTTGCACATTTCATACACGGATATTGGGCTACCATATATGTAAATTTGAAGCAAATCGAAGATTACGTCCCTGCCCCTTCACATTATGGTCGATCCTTACAGACAGTCAGTCTTAAATGCCCAATCGGGTTTTCATTTTTAAATATCACTCAGTTGGCTACGAGCATTAGTTAATCGAAAACACGTATTCAAAAAAACCGTTTTGTCCGACCGAAAATGCTACTTGTCCAAATTTGAAAAAAGTCATTTTTACAGAAATTCAGCTACATATAACAATTTTTAATAGATACGGGTAATAACAGCAGCTGAGTTTACTGGTTGTGTTTTCGCTTTAACGTTACTGTATTTTTTGATATACTCCAATATTTTAGGTATTTTTCTGAATGAACCCAGAAGTGAACCAACTCGAAGTTTTTTTGCCAAAATCGAGAATTAACGTTGAAATTCTTCAGTGAAAAAAATGATTACAAAATAACAAAGTAATTACGGTTCGATGAATTTTTATCTTAGTTGGGCTTTTTTCTCAATAACCTATTGAAAAATTTTTGCTTTTTAATAAAAACTTATTCTGTAAAAGTACCCATGTTGTACCCTTTCTCAAAGTTTATATCGCACCTCGTTAGAAGTTTTTGATATCGCTGGTTTTGGTTACTTTTGTACATGTATTTCGTTGACATACTTACTGAGTTGACTCAGATTAACGAAATTCGGCGCTGGTTCAACCAAGGGACCCCAACAGGCCAACAGTTCACTTTAGGAGCCGCTTCCAAATGTGAACCAAAATCAGATTTTAGTTATATTTTGGCCTTAACTTTATAAATAATAAACGCTGAAACACGATTTTCCCTATATCGCTCAGTAGATAGGTAGTTTCTGTGCTGTCAAAATTGTGTGCTAAATGCATTGGTACAAGTTGAAACAAGTTGCCCCTAAAAGGGGCAGGGTTCCTCCCCAGAGATGCTCATATTTTCATGACTTTCATGAGTATGTGCATAATTGAGACTGGAGAGTATGATGACTCTGGTATTTTAGCTGAATTGGGCTGACTGTAGTCCAAGTCTGTTTGCTGTTGGTTTGAGAATGGGGTGTTAGTAATAGTGTGGCTCGCTGTTGTTTTGAGTCAAGATTTGTGTTGCTGTGCTTTGCGTCTAGGTTTGTGTTGCCTGTAATTTAAGGTGCTGTTGGTTTGAGATTTGAGAAAAGGATCTTATGTAGTTGCATCGTTGTTGCTTTGAGAGTCTGTTGCTTGTGTGTTACTTGTTGTCTAGCTGTAGCTTTGTTTGAATCTAGGTTTGTGTTGCTTTGGGTCTATGTGTTGATTTGAAAATGGGTCTTAGTTGGCGCGCTGTTCTTTTGAGTCCAGACAAAAACAAATTCCTGTTACGCTGCAGCAACTTTTACGTGCCCCACTATACTGATGTTTTAACACAAACTGACCTGTGTGATAAGTGAAAACTAATTTGCATATTATAATTTCCTGTCTGATTGTCATCCAATCATTTTTTTTCCAAATTAGAAGAGCCGCCCATCTCTGGAAATTGATCGGTCAAACATATTTTCTAATTTGCATATCAACTGCCATTGGGTACTGGCAAGAGTACATAATAGGAAGAGTGTGACACTGGCCACGTTTGTGGCCTAGCAGCGCGGACATGCTGCGACCATTATCTCCCCAAAAAGGCCACAACTGTGGGGGGGGGTCCCCCCCCCTCAACCGTGGAGGGGGACCCCCCCCCCACAAACGAAGGTATACCCTCAACTGAGGGGGGGACCCCCCCACAAACCAGACCATAGGTCTCAAACGTGGGGGGGGACCCCCCCACATTTGAGGGTATACCCTCATTTGTGGGGGGGGGTCCCCCCCACGTTTGAGACCTATGGTCTGGTTTGTGGGGGGGGGTCCTCCCCCTCAGTTGAGGGTATACCTTCGTTTGTGGGGGGGGGGGTCCCCCCCACGGTTGAAGGGGGGACCCCCACAGTTGTGGCCTTTTTGGGGAGATAATGGTCGCAGCATGTCCGCGGCGGCCAAGCTGGGGTGCTGAAGAGTGTCATACTCTTCTTATTATGCACTCTTGGTACTGGCAATGTTATATGTCAATTTGCTGTCTCTAAACTAGCAAGAACAGGGGGGGTGATAAAAACAAAATGAAGAGAATATCAAATCAAATGTTATTGATAAAATTTTTTTGTGTCTAAATGAATTTTTTGTCTTTGTTTCTTTTCAGGTGTTTAGGTTGGCTGACTGGGATCTATTTCAGCAGTTTTTGAAGTTCAATTTACTTCAGGTCGAAACGTCTCCCCCCAGGTGGGAAAAATACAGCAGGTCGTCTGGGGGCTAGGAATGCACACAAATCATAGCCTATACACAACGTATCACACCAACTTCACGTTATAGGAACAAAAACCTATAACAAATGTTCCTACTCTAGTAGGAATAAAAAGTGGGCTTAAGTGTGACCGTTGCAAAGCCCAAGAAGTAGGTGGTTCACATTACGCTCTGGTACTATACATTTATTGCCAAAAGTTTTTTGGTCTCAAACGTTTTAACAAAAGCAGAATGAAAACAGTATGATACTTTCGCACTGTCCAGCTTGACAGTGTAGTAGATGCGTTGGACATAGCGGCCAAGATATGTGATGCGATGCAGTGCAAGTTTTGCGTTGGACCTTAGCTGGCCTTCAATAAGTATTAAGCAATACTTTCAAGTAAGCTGGCCAGTGGTTCAGCTAAAACTTGTTGTGCAGCAATTATTTTACATAAAATTGTGTATGGAAACGATTGACTTTTTCGGAAATTTATGTATGCAAAAGGTTGAAGGTGTTTTTTATCCTACAACAAATTGGGTAATAAAACAAGCTCAAAGTTACTTAAGGTGGTAGTGTCACCAAAGCAGTTTTGCTCATAGTTCGCAAAACAGAACTTTTTGCTTTGAAATTGTACGTTCACTGAAAAACTAGTGAAATGCCATATGGTGTCAAATAAATACTGCTAGACACTAGACTACCAATATCTACCAATATTTTTAACCAGTCACCACTTGTGAGCCAGCCATCACACAATAGAGACATAAAAATTCAAAAAATCAAGCCAGATATTAGATTGGCCAGCTTCTGAAGTACATATAATGTTTTGACGCACAATTTTGTTGCCACAAATAAGAAAAATGAAAAATTTTATTAAAAAGTTGCTTGGCTTGCTGCATGTTATTATTTTTCTGGACGAATGGCTGTACTTGACAGACGCTTGCTGCAACTATGTTTGTCTATTTATCAAAGCGAAAAGGAATTTATTTTTACTGAGATTTTTTGGGCACTGATGTCTAGTTTGTTCATATTAAAAATTTTTCACAAAAACAAATTTCAGATTTTCGAATTTACACAATTTTTTTTTAATATGAGTTATACACATCACTTCACTCCTGACTACCTTCTGACCAACATTTCTTCAAGATCTATAGGTCGACTTTTGTAGCAGGTTGAGTCTCTATGCGAATCCTCCATTTGATCGTTTAAGCGTTTTTATAACAACTGTTGTTCAGTAATATAACGTTGTTAAGTAACTAAAGTCTTTAAAAATGTCTGTTAGACAAGTTGTATTAACATGAATATGTAATGTATGCACGCAATAATTTATCATAAAAATACGACTTTCGCAACGTTGGCTTCTTGTTGGTTTAAATAAAATTGTTAGATAAAATTGTTTAACCATAATATTGAATTCGCTGTACCACAGCGTGTATTTCAAATTTTTTAAAAGGTTTTAGGAACCGTGTCAAAAATCAAAACCTTTACACGTTTGAAATTAACACGTTTTCAAACGTGTTTTTACTTGGTCACAACACGTTTAGACCAAGTAAAAACACGTTTTGAAATTGATGGCTGGTGTCACTTAATGACCAGTAAACTGACCCTGACTAACAAGTAAAGCTTATAAAGTGAGTCTTTGTGCAGGTATGCATACGTGTATGCATAAATGAATAGCACTTTACTACGCAAATGCTTTTCTGCTTAGTGGGCCAAGCTCAATTCAGCCCATTAAAAAATGGACAGCTGCAAAGGTCAAAATGGACCCGCTAACATTTATAAGCTGCAACGAGAAATGAAGGGGTCCGAAAACACGTTAAGGGAAGGACAAAACACGTTTTTCAAATCGTGTTTTCAAAACGTATACACGTTTTGGAAAACGTGTTCTTTTTGACACAGTTCCTTACTTATTGTAATAAAATGTTTTGAATTGTGTTTTGAATTGTAATTAGTTTGTTCAAGGCTGAGTCTCCTGTTTAGTTTCAGTCAACTTCTTAGACTAGCCTGAGTAGCACTATTGTTAAGGTTTTGGAAGTATTAAGTTTTACAAACCCAAAAGTAAAAAAATTTATTACAACTATAGCCATCTATAGTAAGTACAAGTAAATGTACGCAATACATAAACATTACAAGATTAAACATGAACAAAATACATGCATAATAATTTAGACATTATTTAACAGTTAAATTACTGTAAAAATACAATCACATACATCAATTTAGTAGTCTACTTCTTGTGACTTGTTCTATGTAAGTAGAAATTACCAAGTCCCAGACTTTTTGTGAAAACCCCGCAACATTGACATTATTGTGGTTGTCTCGAAAATTTTGAAACAAAGTTTTTGATATTTTTTACCAAATATTTCTCGGTAGCATGTACACAGAATATACATCACAAACTGTCACAAACCAACCAGCCATAGTGTCATCGACTTAAAACTTCTGACACTCCTGTAAGATTTGAATTTTTTAGCTCTCTCATAATAAGGCTGTACCCATAATATAACACAGCCCTCACTAAATCGGGTTCAAACATACGTTGGTTCATGTAGAAACAAGCAATGATGTGAAGAGCTTTCTGGAAGTGTACAAAAAGTCTGCAGTAAACATGCGAACCTCTCCAGAACTTTACACTTCAACAAATTGTCATAGGTCTCATAAAAACTATAAACGCTTGACACAGACTGTGTGTCCTCGGTCCGTTCACAGGTGAGGCAGGTTGAGCCGGAGATCTCAGAGGCATGAACAGCTTCTCTCTGAAAATAAAAATTGATAGACCGAAGCAAGTTGTTTCACAGCATAACATAGTTGGGGTAATTTTAGTAAAACGATAATTTAAATTAGGCCCATTTATTTGCTGGATTTAGGACAGAACGTATTTCAGTCCGAGGTCTAAATTGGCATTCTAATTGAATCGGAAGCTTTAGAAAAGCAGTTTTAAACGTTAACTCTGATTAAAATAACCCCTTTATTCGGTAAAGGAATGGGCCATCTGACGGGCCAATGAGCCTTGTTCTAGGTTAATTTGACGATAGTTTCATTTAATTTTTAGTTAGTGAATAATAAGACTATTAAAAAAGTATGATACTAATTTAAATACTTATTTTAGAACGTTTTCTTTAGTCAAAATGATTTGTCCAATTTTAATGCCCATTTCAGAACCTTTTTAGTCAAAATGATTAAAAATGTTTTGCTATTGAAACAAATATAACATATGTTTGTCAAACTTATAAATATAAAAAGGGTGTAGATAATAAAAATTCTTTCAAATAAACACCATGTTAGATGGAGATGGTTGCTGTTGTTGAATAGTGGTTTTCCAAAACCACTCATTTGACAATATAAATTCAATTACTTGTGCCACATGTTGAGTTTGGAACTGGATACGTAACCAAATGGTGACGTGTCCAAGTTATTCAGTACAAGCCTTTGATTGAATACAATACGATAAACTTTATTGCTATAATTACGTCTCGCTTTTGCCGTTTTAAAATTTCTAGTGCTTATAAAGTGATCTAAATTAACGGCCTGGTTAGGTGTTTGACATGTCATCTTGATTATTGTCTAAAGCCGTCCTCCCACCCCAACTGCATTTCAAGTCAAAAGGCAAATAAATGCCGCGTTATTAAAAAAAGAGAATAATTAATACAGTGTTTCTGAAACGCGGCTACTTCTAAACAACAAAAGCAATCACACATGATGATTTGCGAAAATTCACTAGTGCATTAAGGCCAAAAATTTGACTCAGGATGAGTTCTAGGCTTAGTCTAAGACTTAATTTAAGGTTAGAGGTATCTCAGTTTGGTTGTTGATATTTAGTTGTTGATATGATTTTCTTTGAAAAGCACAACACAGAAATAAGTTTCAATAATAACACCAAGCCAGATATTAACCTTACGGCTTACAGTAAGGTTAATAAACCTTAAAGCTCAGCCTAGCCTGAAACAGCCTGTCTAAATTTGAGCATTCTTAATAAAAACTTACACATGTTCGGCCTTTTGACAATAAGAGCACTAATATCACACAAGCTTCACAAACCAGACTTTCACGATCAATGTCAAACTATTGCAAATGATAAAACGGCACTTCAGCAAACAAGCTTAGCAAATTCATGACACATAGCAATGCCAAAACTACTGTACTGCAAATGATATGTCGGCACTTCAGCAAACAAGCTTCGCAAACTCACGACACAAAGCCGATGCCAAAGCTATTTACAAATGATAAGGCGGTGCCTCAACAACCAGTTTCTGTTAATTACAACTGATAAAATTGAAGCATTGATCAAACAACTAGGCTTCACTGCCTTTCTAAAGAACCATGAATTATTAAATTTAATAGAGTTTGCAAAATGTTATATTCACCATGTGAATAGAGTTCTCACGTCACAGGACAATTGCAGAAAGCGAACTGAGACAAATACTTTTTTAAATGGCAATTTTTTATCCTGCACTCATTTGTAAATTCAAATATTGTAACAAAGACGCAAAAATATGATGTCTGCAATATATAAAAATTCGTTGAGTGCCGCCTTGAATTGCATTTTGCAATGAAACTTTTGGTTTTGCGACACTTGTCAGTTGCAAAAAGAAAAAACGACTATGCTGTCGATTTTGGATAGCGGAAAAACTGGTTAAACCTTCGTGACTAACACGCTTTTTATTTTAGCTCACAGTGAACCACAACATCATTTTTGCAGCAATCAATTCTGTTGGTACTCCTGGCATAGGAGATGTGCCACTTGTAAGAGCAATCATTGTTCAACATGGTCCAGTTGAAACTGAAAATTTTCACACAAAAATAAAGACCCATTTGCCCACCTTCGAAACTAAGCACCTCTCAAAAAAAGGCTTTTTTGTACGCTATCAGTCTTAGTGCAACAGGTTGGAACTATTCGACTTGTGTCCCTAGTATGAAGGCATTTCTGAGAAACCTCTACTTGATGGTTTTATGCAAATTTACAAACTTTTGTTACGTTAATTGACTAAATGTTTCAGTATACGATGCGCAAACGTTTGGCATGCGACTATTCCACCTATGCCCAATGGTGTGGGCAAATCATTGAGAGAATAATCGCCGAAATACAGGGTTCAATTCATTTGTGTACACTGTACTGTGCAAGTCATCGGAATAGGCAAATCTTGTATTTTCACGAAGACAAGTTTGACGACATAGACATCGACTAAGCACTTTGCAACTGTGAAGATTTTTTTGACATTTTTGCTTAAAAAATAGTTACCCACGCATTGTCTGTGTGAAACTTGACCGATTTTGAATCATTAATAATTATAGTTTTTGCAAATTTCATGTTCCCCAAAGCAGTTTGTGGGACGTCGATGCGATGCAGAAATTAGAAACTCTTGAAGATATAGAGGGCGAGTTTTGCGGGCTATACGATCAGGTAACACAACGTACTTTATCAAATCAAGTAAGTTTGAAATGTCTTTTTCTTCATCATTAGCGTCCATAATAATAGCATTGCATGATTCTGACATTTTCACTTTGTCTTGAATTAGCAGTAAGAGTTTTGTTTTAGAATTTGCATTTTTTGGAATACATTCCAGCATCCATGTAAAATCTTCAGGTCCTGATAATGTAGGATTCGTCAGTGCATGTATGCGTTTACGCTGAACCATGTCACTAAGAGAGTTATCGTTCAATGCATCTAGTATTGTTTTCGTAAAATCTGACGTCAGGGCCCAATTTTTCGAAAAAAAGTTCTCCGTTTTAGTTCTCCGTTTCGAGTCGATCAGTTTAGAAGTTGTCCGTTTAATACACGGAGAACATTTAAACGGAAAGCCTTGAACGGTGAACATTTAAACGGAGAACTTAAACACAGTGTTTCTAAAAACGGAGAACTTAAACGGAGAACTTTTTTTTCGAAAAAATGGGCCCAGGGCTGTTGTTTTTGGGACTTTTGCTTCATCCAACAAAAATTATTTCTTAAACGGCATTTTGAAACAAAATTGGTTGTTGAATTAAAATGATTTTTTAAAAGTTTTACTAAATTTAGAAATTCATATAACAGCTGCTATTTTTTCTTCCAAATAATAATACTCTTTTTTGATAAAAAAACAAGCTTTATTTTTCACTTTTTCTGCGTATTTTTTTGTTCAGTACTTAACTTTAAATGAAAATTGTACATAGTATGATAAGAAATTTCAGTCACTGCTTCAAAAAATATTTTATCTGCTTCTTTAATGCCCAACTTATTTCTTGACAATTTAGATACATTTGTGATTAAGCTAAAGGCAGGGTAAGATTTAAGACACCTGTAGATATTATAAATTAATATTAAGACAACTAAAACAACTATTTGACTACGATATACTACATAAATGTACAAAAATATTGTCTTCAAACGGGAGTTCAGAACAAAAATGTAAAACTGTTGGCGCCGTTGGTCTCAAATCTACGTACAAGTATCCAAAAGGTTTTTCTTTAATAGCTGAGTGGTAAATTTCAACAAGCGTTTAAGACTTGGTAGTATTTGTGATACCAAAGTTAAAACAGCTCGCAAATCTCGCCGAGATGTCGTTAAAATTATGTGATTAAACTGCATCGATAATGCAACAGATAGTTTACTAGACCGAAACAGGCTTTGTTATATCATAAAAACCGTCTAGTTTAAATGATGGGAATAGATTGTTAAATGTCTAAACACAGCTTCACTATTGATAGTATTCAGTTGCATATCATCAAAAATTCTTAGCGCTCCTTTTAGAGACAAAAGTAACTCTTGTTTAAGTCTTTTTTCAAAATACACGTTTTTAACGCATTTTTTCATGTCTTCATAACAAGGCTGTTCAACATCATAAAGGAAAAGAATTTTGTCAAAATTTAAGTTGAAGCAAGCTTTTTGAAACTTCAAAATTTTTTGCAGTCAATTTTTGACTGCCCGAGTTACCAAGAATTGAATTCTGCAAGGAGTTTGAAAATTAATGGAACAATTTAATGGTATTGCCATTTTTGTCAAATTATTTAAATCCACAATTTATTGATAATGGTAAAATTTTACATGCTTTTATACAAATTAATTGTACAATTCCGGATGATTCGTTCCGGCCGAATAGCTAGGATAGGGATGAGTGTCATACTTTTCCCTATTATGTACTCTTGTTTATATGCTGTGAATGTATTTTGGCCTGCGCTACGTGAGCGCTGAGTTAATAAAAAATGCAGACTTGGTCTCTTTAAGAAAGGAGAAAAGGATTTAAAATTGAAAGTTTGTGATTGAAATTTTTACGATAAGTTGACATCAATGTCAACATTATAAAGTTAAATATGCGTAATCACCGAAACCATTTATACACATATGCAAATCAAAATAGAAATGCAAAACTGTTACTGAACTACGCCTGCTTTTTTTGGATAATTAAGTTTCAACTATCGAAAGCAGCGGACCCGAAGCATAAGAGGACGCCCAAAAAAAGCAAAAGATAGGCTCAAAATAATAATTACATAATTACATAATATGAACTATACTAAAAATAATGATAATGACAGATTCTTCATCATACTTCTCAATACTTCTCAAAAATGTAGTACAGCCTGTGGTAAGCGTGGCCCAAGGCATAATTTTTTGATAAAAAGTGTCTGGGGCTGATTACAGCGGTTTTTGTCCGGGCGCCAAGGTCAAGACTAACGTCAACTTTTAGTAAGGGGGTCATGTGACCCATCAATCGAAAGCGCTGTATCTCACCAATCGAATAATGAAACTCCCAAGTCGCTACGACCCGCATAACAAACGTTATGGGACTTTAAAGGAATTCACCCCATAGAACACTGTTATCATAATTAAATCGTAATTACTACATTACGAAAAGTGTTTTTTTCTCACATCCTTAAAGGCGCCATAACTGGCCTTTAGGAACTCGGACGGACACAAGAATGGTATCATTGGATTGCTGGCGGGCAGGGCTTTCGAAAGAGGGGTCACATGACCACCTGGCACTTCAGATGACCCCGAAATAAATATCTCAGGGTGCGCTCACGTGACAGGGTCATGTGACCCCTCATTTTAAAGCGCTCCTTAAATCTAAGCGATTGATGTCAATTTCATGGTTGTCCGTCATTCCTATTGTCTGCTATGGGCCTTTTAAAATCCAACCTTTGTGACTATTCTAAATCAGCCCATGTTGGATCAAATCTCTTTACATTTCAATTTGAACCATTTTTACATTTCAATTTGAACCTTTTTTGAACCAAATTTTTTGAATTCAACAAATTTTAACATATTCAGATGCGCTGGGCTTTTAGTTGTAAAACTAGTCTAAACTAGACGCACTAGTCTTGTATGAACTATACTAAAAATAATGATAATGGCAGATTCTTCAACAGACTTCTCAATACTTCTCAAAAATGGAGTACAACCTGTGGTAAGCGTGGCACAAGGTATAATTTTTTGATAAAAAGTGTCTGGGGCTGATTACAGCGGTTTTTGTCCGGGCGCCAAGGTCAAGACTAACGTCAACTTTTAGTAAGGGGGTCATGTGACCCATCAATCGAAAGCGCTGTATCTCACCAATCGAATAATGAAACTCCCAAGTCGCTACGACCCGCATAACAAACGTTATGGGACTTTAAAGGAATTCACCCCATAGAACACTGTTATCATAATTAAATCGTAATTACTACATTACGAAGTGTTTTTTTCTCACATCCTTAAAGGCGCCATAACTGGCCTTTAGGAACTCGGACGGACACAAGAATGGTATCATTGGATTGCTGGCGGGCAGGGCTTTCGAAAGAGGGGTCACATGACCACCTGGCACTTCAGATGACCCCGAAATAAATATCTCAGGGTGCGCTCACGTGACAGGGTCATGTGACCCCTCATTTTAAAGCGCTCCTTAAATCTAAGCGATTGATGTCAATTTCATGGTTGTCCGTCATTCCTATTGTCTGCTATGGGCCTTTTAAAATCCAACCTTTGTGATTATTCAAAATCAGCCCATGTTGGATCAAATCTCTTTACATTTCAATTTAAACCATTTTTTACATTTCAATTTGAACTATTTTTTTAATTCAACAAATTTTAACATTTTCAGATGCGCTGGACTTTTAGTTATCAAACCAGTCTAAACTAGACGCACTAAACTTGTAATAATAATACTAATAATACTATTTTGCGATTGTAAACTATTATATATATTATTAGTATACTATTATACCATTGATGCTTGCATTAAATTTTTGTGTAAATTTTATGTACTCATTG
>JASANF010009878.1:0-12779 GCA_030248245.1 Trissonchulus sp. WLG1_4
GCAAAACTCGTCCCGGGTGTTCGACAAGCTTATTATACATTTTTCCTGCGACAGACGGTCAAAAATAGCTGCGGAGATTCTAAGCGTAGCTACGCTTTGTATATGACATCGCAGCTACGCTAGTAAACGTAGGTACGTCTCCGCTTGAAGAGTATTTTATTTATGTTGTAATATTTCACATATGTGTGCATAGGTAGGTAGAGCTAGGTTGACGTTAGGCTAGCAGTTTTATATCACTACTACGTGAGTGTATATAAGTGTAAATTTACCTAGGTTTACACAATGTTGTGTTTTTAGTTTAGCTTGTAAGTTTAGTGTGATATTTTTCGGTAATAATAGCTGCGTGTTAGTAAGAACATATGGCGGATACTAATACAATGTGGGGGGTGGTCAAAAATTCAGACTTTGAAGTTTTGGTCAACATTTTAGTGGGCGAATAAAAACGGATGGAGTGTAATTGTGAAATGTGTCAAATGTCTGTCGTGAAATATTTCAGGCAGATTATGAATTAATTGGCAATGCGAGCACGGAATGCTGCTGACTTCAAGTTTTGATATTAGCATTTCGTTAAATAAGAAGTTATCCGTTCCTTTTCTGGATGTGTAGAGTAATGAACCGGTCTAGCACTGTTATAAACTAGATTTATTATTATATATACTAGGTTTTTATATATGTATAAAAAATGTATATGGGCCTAAACCATATTACAGCTTCCTTATTAGGTAGGTAGTCAAAAGTAGTTTCGATGACACTTATATTTTTTAAATATCACATTTTCCTTGCCGCCAGACCAGTTTATTTGTTTGTGATTACTACCTATGTACCTTATTCTAATTAACCTAGAGCACATGGGCAAGGTCAAAGTACTTAGCCTACACCAGCTTTTTGTGGTGCGTGGGTCTTTTTGCTTAAAAACTTACAATTGTTTGTAGTGGGTGACCCAGACCCCTGCGACTCTGTGGCTTACAATTCTTTGTTATTATCTTTCATCAAAGCCTATGGATGTATATAGCAGGCGGGGAAATAACCCACCTCATTTTTTGGGGGAAAAACCCACCCTAGTTCCGGAACTTGGGTACGTGGTACAGGTCTAAAAATTTGTCAGCGTATAGTACAGTCCCTGTAGGCAAACGTATATAAGCGGTATCCAAAAGGGGTCTCGCTGGTATTTTTTATGAGTCACGGAGTCAGTCAATACGTTCCCGCTACCAGCGTGAGCGTGGGTCTTACACACGCTGGACTATCGGAATCAGGTCTTACACACTTCAGTCAGTCGCTTTGCATCATCTGCGTGGGTCACTTACTCTGCGTGGGTCACTTACTCAGTTATTGCGCTTCGCCCACCCTCGTACCCTGCGTGGGTCCCTTACTAACCCTTGCGTGGGTGCGTGGGTCCAGCCTACACCAGTGTAGGCTGGGTGTAGGCGTTGCCCATGCGGGAGAGCGGTTGTTTTATTCCACCAAATGCGAAAAAATAAAATTGTGTCCGTTTTGTCTAAATTTTTAGCATTATCAATCAAACGGATGTCTTTCTAAGCAGCGAAACATTGGATCGGCATCGAAACATACGCTGATCTAATCCCCATTATTCTATTAGTGGATTAATTTTTTTGCTATTGCTGCACGTAATCGACGTATTGAACCAGAATACCTACCCAACGGATTGATCTCTTCTATTTGAACCAAGGAAGCTTATCGTTAGGCGCCAAGCGGATGCAATTCTGACCCTTTCGTAGCAAAAATTAGATAGCGATTTTTAATTTTTTTATGAAAATTTTGTAGAAAAATTTAAAATCAAATTAAAAACAACTGGTTAATTTATTTCACAGTTAAAAAAATCAATTTTTCGAAGTTTTTGGTCTATTTTTGAAATGCAAGTATGTTTGTCAAAGGCTGAATGGCGAATGATAAGCTCGGATACACTTTGCACATGCCAGGACCTTATGTTTCCACTAATTCAAAACCCCCTCATGTGACTACCAACTTGCCCCACCTTAGTCCTACCCAAATTAACCGATTAAAACATATATAAATTTTAGGTTCAACATTGGCAAAACATAAAATGACTTAGAAATTAGAAAATACTTAGAAACTACGTGCAGCAATAGTAAAAAAATTAATTCACTAATAGAATAATGGGAATTTGATCGGCGTATGTTTCGATGACGATCCAATCTCGCTGCTTAAACCGTTGTTCGCTCATCTATCTAGTGCAGACAAAACAAAATAAGCAGTGAAAAGTCGCCAGCTAATAATAATCAAGTTACTAGACGGAAATTGTAAAAATTACACTCCAAAAGTAATTTATCGACATTTTTGGACATCGGAAAAAAACTCGGAAAAAAACCGGAAAAAAACCTGAAAAAAACCGGTTTTTTTCCGGCCATAATTTTTTTCCGGAAAAAAACCAACCCTGATATATATATATAAATTGGTGTGGTAAGTCAGCTTGGGATGCGCTTTCCACCTATAGCAGGCGGGGAAAAAAACCCACCCCATTTTTTGGGGGAAAAAACCCACCCCAGTTCCGGAACTTGGGTACGTGGTACAGGACTAAAAATTTGCCAGCGTATAGTACAGTCTCTGTAGGCAAACGTATGTAAGCGGTATCCAAAAGGGGTCTCGCTGGTATTTTTTATGAGTCAAAAATTGGACCCCCCCATTTTTGACCCGACATGGCTCCAAGGGAGGTGAATTTTGGAGTCTCATTTCTCAGCACTAAGAGATGCGAGCTCAAATGTAAAAACATTTTTACAGAGGACTACCCTTCCTCTATTCATGACCGCAGTGGCAGATCCCTCCTTCTTTCGTACGAGGGGGGGCATGACCGAAATTAGACGGGGTAAAAAAAAACCCATATGGGGGAAAAAACCCACTTTTTGAAAATGGTCTGGTGATGTCGAAAAACCTAGTAGCTATATACTCCAAAAGGCTCATGGTAGTGCAAAAAGACGTTTATTATTAGCACAAATGCGTAAACTGACACTTTCTCGATCGAATTCTGAAATACTGGCCTAACAGTCGGACTTCGGACTAACAGTCATTTTGAGGTCCTTTTGGGGTGGAAAGTAGTATTTTCTGGTAGTATTGCCAGTTTTTTGTATGGTTTTAATTAGGGATGTCGCGGATGTGACTTTTTTGACATCCGCGGATGCGGATGCGGATGCGGATGTTGACTTCTGACATCCGCGCGGATGCGGATGCGGATCTTTTTAGAATACGTTCTAAACAAGTTATGAAAAGAATTTTTGAAAAATTTTTCACCAAAAAATACATAATATACTAAAAATAGCAATTATGAATGCAAGAATGCAAGTACTAAGGAATGAGACGTAGATAAAACAGTTTGTATCGAAGTTGTGCATTCATTATACATATCTTCTAAGCCATGCGCAGCCATCAAAAGCTTGGTTAAAACGCTATTGGTTAACTGTATGCCAACTCAAAGGCTATCAGCGTGACCCTCTGGCAACGTGATGCTTTTAGTTTTGGTTGGTGTATAATCACTATACGTATTCTGTCTATTCTTTTTAATCCACGAATGCAAGTTAAAAACTGATATTGTTGTGACATTTTACAAGTTTGTAGACTAGTCTCTCTCAAACATGCAAATGCAAAACTTAGTTCGAATATGGCCGCAATATCAAATATTCGTGAAGCCTACTTTAGAAAAGAGCGATTTACAACCAACAATGAGGTGAAAAAGCCTAGAATAAAGTTTCATCCACCGTTCTAAGAGCAAAAATATTCGTATATACATGCACAAAAATCAAAATTGTCGTCTGATTTTCTACATTTTTAGTAAATTTTGCCGAATCTGCAACATCCGCACATCCGCATTAAATTTTTGCGGATGCGGATGCGGATGTCAAAAAGTTGCGGATCATCCGCGGATGCGGATGCGGATGCGGATATCCGCGACATCCCTAGTTTTAATTTTAACCTATTAATTTCTCTTGTTTAAATGCCAAATTACCGAATGAAAGTAAAATACGCCCGTCACGACCAGTCACACCCACTCACGGTACCCCCCACAGAGGGTCGATGGCGTAAAAAGTAGCCATAAAGTGCAAATTTTGCATGCATTTGAAGCGTTATCGCAACTTTTTAGGTGTTTTCAACGTTTTCAGACGAAATTAAGGTGTTTTGTTTTCAAATCTGAAAATTCAGAATTTTATAATGGGCTGCGAAGGGCAGTTTTCAAACTTGTGTCCCTGGGGCCCCATAGCAAATCTGCGTATAGTTTTGGTATCAGGGGCCTCTACTACTCCTAATACGTGCCATAGCGTTGAAAAACTACCGCTAACACACTTTTCGGGTGATTTATGGGGTGGGTTTTTTCCCCACATGGGTTTTTTTCCCCCAAATGGGGTTTTTTCCCCGGCAAGTTTTTGGCTTCCCGCCAAAAAGTGGTAAGAGATAGCGAAATGAAACCGGTCCCAGCGTTTAGAGCAAGGTTAGGCCTACGACAGATTTTTTTGGTTTCCCGTGAAAACGTATGAGCTACATGACGAAATATGAAAATGCGGGTTTTTCCCCCGCTTGCTATATATACATATTCAAAAAGGGCCTATGTCTAATGGTTCGGCCAGGAAGCACTAGGGTTTTTCCCCCGCAAAACGCTTATGGTTTTTTTCCCCACACCACTATACACACTACATAGAAAATATCGGTATCGCTATCGGTTATCGGTATTTTTTGGTATCGGCCAAACACTTACATATATACAACAATACATATATACTTATATGCCTGCGTGTTGTTGTGTGGTTGCAGTGGCAGGCGTTGGAGTACCAGCGCTATCTGCAGGAGGTGGTAAATGTGCTCGAGTCGGACGCGGACGTCAAGAAACGATTCGAAGGTGTAGACATCGAGGACATTAAGGTAACTCATGTAATGGGATGCGATGGGATGGATGAATGCAGGGTTTCTGAAAAGTTTAGGCCAGCTGGCCTCACTACCAAATTTTTGAAGCCAACTGAGAAAATTCTTTCTTTTTGTTTAGTTCAAAATTTTATTTTGAAAATTGAGCATAATATATATAGTAGAGAAGAGTAGCCAGACAAAACTTTTGGAAGGGAATGACTTTTCGATTTTTTAAGTGTACACTTACTAGTTATATATATACTGAAATTTTAACGCAAAATACGACACATTCGCATATTTCGTTCAAAAATAATGCTAATTTGTTACCAGAGCGGCAGCTGATGTAGAAATGGTGCTCAAAAAAGAAAATTACACACCCAACCGGCGGGCCGGCGAGGCTCCAGAAGCTGGCAAATCTGGAAACTTTTTACACTACGATCCGTATATGTACTAAAAAGGTTATCTTTCTACGGTAAAACACCTAGGCACTACACAATGAAATTAATAGTTTATAATCGCCACATGGTTACATATATATGCGAATGCACAAGCTTTCATGCAAATAAAAGCAAGGAACACAACCTAGAATATCGCAGGGTTCTGGGGGCGTTAGCCCCCAGCAGGGTTTTTTTTCAAAATCGGCACTGTGTATATAAATGTTGTGTAAATTAAAAATTTGCTGTGTAAATTAAGGGTATGTTGTGTAAATTTTTAAAATTTTTAAAAAGTAATATTTCGACTTTGAGACTCGAACTACATACAAAAATAAAAAATATGAGATAATTGAAAATTTTTGCGTTTTTGTCCGTTCAAGTATCCGACACGCCTGGGCAAGCCCCCCTAAAATTTCGAAAAATCTGAAACAAGCTCTAACCCCCAGCCGAGACCCCGTGTACATGCAAGGTTTGTTTACACAGATGGAGAGTTGCTCTATCAGCCAGATCCTACTCATTTTTTTCAAATCCGGGTGTATATAAAACGTTTACAGTTTGAAGTAGGACAAGAAATCGCACAGACAGGCTCAGCATGACTAATTTTTCACTGTCAACTTTCAAGTGCATAAAAACGAATACTAAAATAAAAAAATCATAAGCCGTTTAAGAGCAGAAACTGAAGAACTTTTTGTTTTGGGGTCAAAAATTAGACTTAATTTTGTTAGGACAAAGAGGTCACAGGCAGCAATCGTCATTTCGCGGATTTTTGTATATAATTTTTACAACCAAAATAGGCGTTTCATCAGCTTTTGGGGGAAAATGGGGCTGTGTAAATCAGTGTGTATTTTTATTTTTTGATGTGCAAATTAGGAAGCCGATGTGTAAATACACCCTATTTTACACAAAAAAACCCTGGCCCCCTAGAAGAAATGGAAAAATGTTTGACTTTTCGGCCTAATTTTGTCAATATTGAGACGTATGGAAAACTGTTTCAACATCAGCTCAAAAAGTTTAGACTACGTGCACCTATCCTCAATCGCTAAAAAAAATTTAGGCCATAGCCTTAGGCTATGGTGTGCTGAAAAAGCAAGGATGGATGGGTTTGTGTGTTTGTCAGAATGGGAAGGTGGCGGACCAGCTGGACTTTGCGCCAGACCACATCCGCTCGAAGCTGCACGAGGTGAAGCGCAAGGAGATCGCCCGACTGCGCGAGGCAATCGGCAAGCTGGTGGAGGCGGGGCAGCACGACCGGGTCAGCATCCCGGAGCACGTGGACCACCAGAACCTGGACACCTTCGAGAAGGAGGACCTGAAGAAACTCATCAAAAAGGTCAGCCAACCAACCATAGGCAAACAACGCTGGCTAATAAGGGTTGCCGCGATAGCGCCCAACCCTAGAGTAGGAAAATTTAGTACTATTGCGGATTTTGAGTAATTTTTTGTAGCTCAAAATTTAGTGGAGCTTTTTACACACAATTTTGTGTGTGTACACCCCTTTGTGTGTACATAGATTTTAAACATGGACAACAGAAAAGTATAATCTCTACACTGGAAACATTTAAAAATAAGGCCAGTCTTTTGGTACGCTTTGGAGCATATTTTCTCGCAGTGTATAGAAAATTTCATATCTCGAGAAATAAAGACTCCCAAGTCTTTAATTATATCTACATCAGGAATTGAAATACCATTCACTGAAAAAGCTCCTTCATCAGTTTGACAATAGTTCGAACCAACTGTCAACATATTACAGTTGTGCAAAGCAATACTAAGCTGATTTTTGACTGTCCACTCGAAAACATTTTCGGCATCGGTGCGTAGCATTTCAAAATCTGGGTTTCCTTCAAAGTATATTTTTGAATCATCCGCAAAAATTTTAATTTTGCTTATAGGAATTATATTAGGCAGGTCATTGATGAAAATCAGGAAAAGAATTGGTCCTAAAACACTGCCTTGTGGCACCCCGCTTGTCACTTCAACAAACTGTGACAGAGCATTATTTATTTTAACGGCCTGGTATTTATCAGACAAAAAAGGCCGTTATTGTTGTTGTTGTTGCGATAGGATAGGGCCGCCTAGTCCAGCCATTCTGGCCTGACCCGACGGATATATCCGATCGCCGTAGACGCATCCCGCAAACATTCCTCCCCTGAGATTCCCAGTCTCATCCGGACCGTTTCCCACCTCGGACACACAAAAATGTGCCCCTTTTCCTCCTCTTCCCCACTGTCAGGGCATTCCGCCGTCTCCTGAAGTCCCACCCTATGCCGCCAATAATTGGTCTTGGCACAGTGTCCACATCTCAACTGTGCCAAGATTACCGCTTCGTTTTCGATTACCGCCAAAGACGCCCGTTTTATCGGGTTTCCGTAAATCTCCTTCAATCTTTCACTCAGCACTGGCTCCCACTGTACTTCCCTCCGAATCTTCTTCTTAGCCGGTTCCCAGCTTATCGGTATCCCTTCTTGTTCTAAGTTTCTGGCTTCATTGGCTTCTCTGTCCGCTTCTTCGTTTCCCTCCGTGTCCACATGCCCAGGTGTCCACTGGACAGTGATACTGCTCCGTTTGGCCGCATTGATCAGCCGCTCTTTTACCTCCTCCAGTGACACGTTAGCGCTACACCTTCCGTTTTGGAGTGCTAACACAAGAGCTCTACTGTCCGTGGCGGTAATGGCCCTTTCCGGCCGTCGCTCTATTGTTGAAAGAAAGATGATGCCCCAATTTAGAAAGAATGAAAGAAATGGGGGCGCCGGGAATCGAACCCGGGCCGCCTGCTTCGAAGTCAAGCATGCTAACCACTACACCACAGCCCCCGAGTCTCATAGGCCCTAATTCTCATTTATAACAGGGTCCCCCCTTCGAACATGGTTGCGACTCTGCAACGATACTCGGTCGATACTCATGCTCCCGTGGCGAGCCCGATGCCTCAAGGGCGGAGCACATTCACACGTAGGCCTCCAAGCCTGCTTCAGTCACACCACACTCAGGGTTTCCTGGCTTACCCGCAACCACAGGGTTTCTCGATCGACCCAGAACGATTCTCAACCAATACCGAGGGTTTTGACCGGCTCACCCTTAACCGAAAACGAGGGTTTTCTCCGGTTCACCCCTAACCGAACCCGAGGGTTTTTCGGATTACCCTTAACCGAGGGACCACACAAGACAAGACTGTACACATTCATACTGCACACAGCACGAGTACCGTAAGGGTTGAAGTGCCAACCTCAACCCAGGGCATGGGGCTCCTATCCCACCTCCGAAGACGGTTCGGGGATAAGGCTGTCCTGAGGACCCGGCCCTATCCTCTCCGTCCTATGTCACGGTCGCCACTATGTTGAAAGAAAGATGATGCCCCAATTTAGAAAGAATGAAAGAAATGGGGGCGCCGGGAATCGAACCCGGGCCGCCTGCTTCGAAGTCAAGCATGCTAACCACTACACCACAGCCCCCGAGTCTCATAGGCCGTAATTCTCATTTATAACACTATTACGATCTCCAAAGCCATCCGTATGGCCCTGGCCTCCGCTTCGAACGAACTACACACCGAGCCCGCCGCTTCCCTTTGTATAATGACTTGCCTGGTCACCGCTGCACTACCTCCCTTGCTCACCCCCCGCCCCTTCGACCGAGCCGTCCGTGTAAATTCCCATGTCCCTCCAACCGTGAGCTTCCATCGTGCTTTTGGCGACACCTTTTCTCTTCTCTTCTGTATCCTCTTTTGAGACCGGTTCTATTAGATCTTTGCAGAGTTTTACCCCGCAGTCCAGCACCCCCTTCCAGGGGCACCCCCGCTTGGTGACCAATTCCCACTTGGCGCCGGGCAGGCATTTTTCACACTCCACTTTGGCCCTTTCTCGCCAGCCCTGATTTGCCAGTAGTCGTCTTTTCGAGCTCCTTTCACTCAGTTCTCTTAGTGGGTTTTTCTGGTCCAGTCGTAAAGCTTTCTCGTATGCTGTTAAGGCTCGTCTCTTCGCTTCTCCTCTTATCGGATTGATTCCGGTCTCCAAGTATATAGCTTCGCATGGTGTTGACTTTACCAGACCAGCCGACCATCCGTGCTTTGCGCTGTTCTTCCAGTCTGTCGAACCCGGTCCTTCCAGTCTGTCGAACCCGGTCTTTGTGACCCATGGTAGCCACCCCGCCGCTGCGTACCATACCACAGACTCCACCAACGCCTGGTAAACTCTGATCATACCGCTCCTGTCTCCCAGCCCCACGTTCCCCCCCCCCCCAGGGCCAGCAAGACTCTCAAACGCTTCTGCATCTTCGCTGTGACGGCTTCCAGTTGTCCGTGGAACCGGAGGCTCTGATCCACAGTTACCCCCAACAGCTTGACTTCTTTTTTCATTGTCACTGCCTTTCCATCCAACTTTAGCCCTGGATTCCATTTCCGTTCAGCGTTTGAGTTAGTGAATTGGCAGGCCTCGGTCTTCGTAGGGTTTAGCTGCACCCGATTTCGCCTCGCCTACTGCTCATTCCTTCCAACGCTGCCTCCGCCTTCTTTTTCAGTTCCGCTAGGTCGTTTCCTGTCACCCAGAATGCCACGTCGTCGGCAAACCCACTATATCCCACTCCGTTTACCGTATACGGCCCCCACTCGTTTACGTATAACAGGAACAATAGAGGAGAGCTAACCGAGCCTTGGGGGAGTCCTTCTTGGAGTCGTCTGAACTTGCTTCTTTCGAACCCGATTCGAACCGCCGCTTTCCTGTCCTCTAAAAAATCCTTGTACCACCGCACATACGGTGCCGGTACAACATCCTTTCCAGCAGCCGTGTACGCCACACTCTGTCATAAGCCTTCGAGCAGTCCACTGCTACTCCCAGAGTCCGGTGGTGTGGTTTTTTCTCAAACCCGTCTTGTATGCTTTGGCTGAGTCTGATGATCTGATCCTCCGTGCTTTTTCCTCGCTGGAAACCTGCTTGCCATGTATTTATCACCCCGTTTTCCTCGATCCAGAACATGAGTCTATTTACCACCATCTTTTTCAGCAGCTTCACCACTACTGACGTTAGGCTGACTGGCCGGAAAGATTCCCGGCTTTTGGGGTCTTTCCCTGGTTTGAGTAGGGGAACTATGATGGCCTTTTTCCACGACCCCGAAATCAGCCCTTGTCTCCAGCTGTCATTGTAGATATCCAATAGCACCTCCAGACCCCTTTTCGGCAGATTTTTTAGCAGACACGGTTCTACACCGTCTTCCCCACCTTTCTTTTTCCCGTCGATGTTTTTTCCCGTTTGAGCGCAGTTTCCAGTTCCCCCATGGTAAACGCTACTTCATGCTGTTCTTCCTTCGCATAGGTTTTCAACCGGCTTTGGACCTGCACCTTGAGCTCTATATCTTCCTTTCCATGGTGCAGCTTATTTACATCCGCGTATAGGCGGATGAAGCTGTTTGCCTTCTCCAAATCAGTCCTCAGTTCAACTCCGTTCACCACCAGTGATTCATTTCTTCGATCACTGTTCTTTCCAGTCGACAACATCTTGATCGTTTTCCGAACTTTTTCGCTGCCTCCCTCTTCACCTAGCTCATCCACGACATTCCGCCAGGCTTTTGTTTTTCCTCCGTAATCAGTGTCTCCAGTTCCTTGTTTTTTTGCTTTCCACCGGTCCATGTCTACCGCCCCCTTCTTGCGGCACGAATTTCTCTCCTCAGCCACCTTCCCCAGCTCCTCCGTCCAATAGGGTCGGTTAATGACAGACACTTTCTTCTTTCCGATGGTTTCATTTGCTGCTTCTAGTATCGCCACGTTGAAAGCTGACAGCTTTTCTTTCACCGAGCCTTCCTTAACCTCCTCCAGCTTAGTTTCCACCGCCCGCCGGTGCGCTTTCCAAGCCGCTCTCTTCCAGGCCCAGCTCAGTCGCTTATGACTCTCTCTCACTCTCACTTCTCGAGCCACATCTATTGTTATTAGGATTGGTTTACGGTCAGAGCCCAATTCCTCCATCCTTTTCCATGTACAGTCTCCCGCTAGTTCTCTGCTTACCGCTGTAACGTCCACGGAATTTCCTGCTCCACTGTGTCTGTCCACGTGGGTTTCACTACCATCATTTAGTACCGTATAGCCTTCCTCTGCACACCAGTCCTCGAACTCCTCTGCTACCAAGTCTCTATTGACCACCTTTCCCCACGATGTCGACTGCATGTTCAGATCACCAGCTATGATACTATCTTTTTCCCTTTCAGCCACTTTCGCACCGGGTCCTGTGTTCTTGTTTCACCCTGTGCTCGGCGGATTGGTGGTCGGTAGATGTTGTTTATTACCAGTCTCCTTTTCTTGGATGCATGAACCACCTATCTCTGCCCCTCCGTACACACTCCGTCCCAGTTGTCCAGCTCTCTGAAAGGCACCTCTTCTTTCACAAAGGTGATCAGTCCTCGGCCTCTAGCCTCTGCCGCTATTCTTCGCAGTTGTCTGTCGTTCCTCAAGGTAGTGTACCCAGAGAACACAGGTGTGGCTTATTCAGCCCGTAACTTCTTGGTGTTAATTCCATCCGCGTTCCACTGTAGTATCTTGAACACCTTTTTTCTTGCTGCAACTAGCCCAATTCCAGCCCCTGTCCTGATTGGCTGTGCAGGCCCAGGCAGTTGTTGGGGTTGACCATGTTGTAGTTCCCGTTCCACATACTCGTTACATTTCCACCGTTCCTGAGACCAGTCCTTTTCATGTGTTCTCGGAATCCCACAGCACGCTGTGGCGCTGTGGAAACACGACCTGCAAGCCCGGCATCTCACCAGTAACCGCGCTGGTCTCAGCTGACTTCCACACGCGCTGGTCTCAGCTGTCTTTCACACTTTCTGCATCTAATTTCTTTCACTGGTACCCCCTCCATTTCCCGCTGCACCTCCAGCCGCATCGGTCCTTTTTTAGGAAAAAGTTATAAAAGTACATATATACAATTTGGCACATCGTTGCTTTTAACTAAAGGGGAAAAACGCATAGAATTATTATAAAAATGCCCCATTGGGCATCACTGAGGTTAGAATAGGAGGCTCTAAAGCGGAAAAACGTAATCTCGCTCGTTAAAGATAATGGACAAGTTTGCTGTGAATAGGAAAAATTCATTTTGTTAAGGTTGGTGGACAAAACCGATCAGAATAGCCAGCCCCATGACACATTAGCGCTTTCTGCACCCTATTCGCGCGGATTATAAAGTCAATATAATTAGACTTTTTGCGTTTTTGGAATTGAAACTGTTTTTGTACTCTTGTAGACCGATGCAGAAATTACTGTTGACCAATAACAGAAAGTGACAATATATAAATAATAACTAAATACCAAATAGGCGAACTGTTCGGCCCGTGGTGTGGTTCGGACATTACAGTATATATTACGTTGTAATAATTTGACCAATTAATATATATTTCACCGGTCACAAGGTATCACACCAGCACTTATCACACAACGCATTGGGTCGAACCTGGACAGCCGAAGAGTGCATTAGTGTGGTCGGGTATTCCCTCACTAGACGGGCAAGCACC
>JASANF010009881.1:0-33974 GCA_030248245.1 Trissonchulus sp. WLG1_4
ACTTTTAAAGCCTAGTAACAATGTACTTTTTCAAAATCGGCACCGGGATGTTTCACCAGCAGTCTATAAGAGCCATTAGAAAACAGTGTTTATCGCTTCTTGTTCTTAGAGCTGATTTGCTCAGCTCAGATCAAAGTGTCACTTTTGAGCCAAATGGCTCGTGCAGCGGGATGCTTAACATCCTGCAGTACTCTTTTGTACGTACTACGTATTTAGATTAAGTTAGAATAAGCTAGTTCTAAAGTAGAGTAAGATACGAAGTAGGTATAGCAGCTTACGGTAAGTATGGAATAGAGAACTAATTCATTTAAACCTGAAAGGTAGACACCGGGGAAGGAACCTTGCCCCTTTTGGGGCCTACTTGTTTCACTGTATCAACTATCAAGTTACTTTTGAATTTGTCGTGTTTTTGTGGTACTAAAGCAGCAATAATTCAAGCTTTGACCGATTTCTAAGCCGTATGTCCGTTTAAATTGCAAAATTGAGAACACGTTTATGCTTGACGTTGACATGAGTTAATATCAAGAAGGCCTGAGTATTTAAGGTTGAGGCCCAAGGATAATAATAGTAAAACCGTTAGGATGAAACTCTCACATTAATTAAAGAAGTTTGGTTTGCTTATAATACTTACATACAGATGTGGTGAAGTACTATAATAACCAAAAGTTTGTGTTTGTGACCGGCCGCGAAAGCGGCCGGCCGGCGGAGCAGTTCGGCCGGCCGGCCGGCCTGGCCGGCCGTGACCAGCTGGCCGGAGCATCCGAATTTTTAGACAAAACCAATTGATCCAAATCCAGAGTGTCATTTTGACATAAACTTGGCCTGCCGGATTGTTATGCCGGGCTAATTTTGTCGGTAGGTTGAATCTGGCTGGCCGGCTGGTGTTTTTAACTGGCTAGGCGGCCGGCCGATTTTGACCGGCCGGCCAGCCGGCTGATTTTAGCCGGCCGGCCGGCCGAAAATTCCGGCCGGTCACAAACATTACATGTGTCCGATTCTGCGGCGCATCAACGGAAGATGTCCACAGTTCACTCTCCCTGCTGCGTTGTGAAAGTCAGATCTATTACGCGAGTTATTTAGGTTGCAGTTCGTAGCTACGATTGATTGTTAGGTATATTCATGCTATCTCTTTCAGGTTACGTATAATTACACGAGCCATACCTAATTTCTAGTATTGAGTAGAGTTCGAAGTGTTCGTCAAAAGTGAAGGGAAAGTTTTGTTGCTGAGATAGCTTTTGGGGAGTTGATCCGTAGTTGTCCCTGACACCGAAAAAGCAGGCGTTAGAGTTGAGCTAGGCATCTGAAACAGGGTATACGTTCCTAGTTATCCTCGGCCTTGGTGTCCCCCCCCGAATCACGACGGGCAGAACACGAAAAGCTTGTCCGAGCAGTTTAAATCCCCTGTAAGTTCCCTACCTGTAACCAGTTGCTCAAGTGGAAGTTTAAGTAGAAGCTATAGGAGAGGCAAACTTTGAGATTCATACACGTTGTTTGAGAGTTAGCGAGAACTTAGTCAAAATTAAAGGGTGTGTTTTTATCTGTGAGAGATCAGTTTAAATCTAGGTAAACACGATCGCCGTGGAGGTAGTACTGTTAGTGTTTTCATGTTATAATTGTGTTTACGTACGTTTCGGCGATCGTAAGCATTTTGACTGAGTTAGCCAACAGAGGTACTGAGCTTAACTACGAGGTTGAACTAGGATCCATAAGTGACCTAAACGGATCTCTGTAGTTTAGTCTTCTGTAGCTACTCGGTTCCCTTTTCGAAGGGTGGAGCCCCCGCAAAAACATTTCTAACCTCTGCTACCCCACTAAGCTGAGTTGAGTAGAGATCCGATATAGTCAGGAAATTAGTGAAGCTAAAGATCTATTGTGTTGTCGCAGTATCAAGCAATTCAGTACCTAAAGTAAACGTCACACCCTATTCGCAACGTATGTTTTGCATTGTCCGTATTGTGTTGAGAGTGAACCTAAGGAAGTGATCGTATAGTTCAGTCCGAAGTCGGAAAGTAATAGCTCTCGCATAACAGTCAGAAAGTTTATTAATCCAACGATTATAATTAACCCGTGTAGGCTTTTTCACAGTATTAACGATAAACCTTAAACCCACTGTGTGAACAAATCGCTATACCAAAAGCCTTGAACCTTAAACCTTATGTCCGGCGCCCGCTTCCCACTGTACAGGGGTGAACGGGGGTCGAAATTTTCGAGCGATCCAACCCAACCCACGGCTTGATGCTCGTGGGTAGACCACGACCCGACCCGCGCCGAAAAAGTCGAACCACGCACTTTGACCCGCCTTTATAAGATAACAGACCTACTGATTGGTTGGTTTTATTAACAGATGCCAAAGGATAATTCCACAGTGTACCTACAATCTACAGAGCAGACATCTGTACGTTGTTCACATTTGTATGGACTTTAGCTGAAGGGCACTATTACGCGCTGCCCATAATTCTTTAAAATTAGAATTGTCAGTAGAACTTTTTCAGTTTCGTGGGTCAGAAATTAATCAAAGCGACCCGCACAGCCAGAAGTGGGTACCTTTCCTACCTACCCGCGGGTGCCTGGTTTACCCACGGCTCCGCCGACCCAATCCAACCCGCGGGTACCCCACCCCGTACCCAGTACCCACGACCCGTGCCACTGCAGGTTGAAGTTTATGGTTTAAGGTTTAACGTTTCATTCACACTGGCAGTTTAGGGTTTAACGAAGAGTAAACTAGATGTCATGCTACTAATTTTCCCACGGTGGCTTGCATTGCTGATACCTATTTAAATGTTATCTAGTCATTGGCTGTATGCAGAAGTTCCGCCTACAGCTCGTAGCTGATTGGCTGAATACCAATACCCTTAAACCAAAAACTTGAAATTTTTCAATATCGTTAAACCTTAAACCTGCAGTGGGAAGCGGGCATTAAACCAAAAACCTTAAACCTGAGCCGCAGTGTGAAAGGCATAAGGGTTGTTTTGTTGTGTATCTCTATCTTAACCTACATTACATATCATACATATGTATCTGTCTATCTATAAAACCTAAAATCCGTCTCAAACTCCGAAAATGCACGAAATTTGAATTGGAATAAGGAGAGTTTAGCTGTATTTATTCAAGTTTATTTTCTGACACTCATCTTTCTCTTTGACTTTGTTGCTTGGTTTGAAGTTGGCTTGATAGCAAGTCATTTAATATCCGGCTAGTCTGTTCACCTTTTGCTTATAGGTGGCTTGCTAGTGACTGATTTACCTCCGGCTCCTTTTTTACCTTTGAAGGCTTCTTTTTTGAACCCGAATGCGTTTGTCCCACTTTTTGTGGGTCTAGCAGTAAAGCTTGCACTCGCTTTTGGAGGTTTGCTGCCTGGCACTAATTGGGCTCCTTTCGCCCCACCCGCCTTTTCCGTTGGCTGACCTCCTGGAGTCTGATAGAGATCGTCCTGGATTAAGTCGGTTTTCTGCTTCGCTGTGACTTCTTGTTCTGTTTTTCCCATTTTCGACCCTGCTTCGCTTGGTTTTCCCATTTTTGATCCCGCTTGGCTTGGCAATCCTGCCCCGCCTTCTTCGTCATCGATGCCCGATATTTGTCCATCCTTTGATTTCAGGTCGTCCTTTTGACTCACTCCCTTTTTCGACTTCCCCTTGGCTGCCTTCCCCTTTTTCTTTTTCTTCAGAATTACTATAGTGACTATGACAAGAATGATGACGATGACAATGAAAAGTATAATCAGTCCAACAATCAAACCGGTGTTGGAACCTGAATCGCTCTCGGAGTCAGGCTCTTCTGTAGGAGCTTTAGCGCTCGGATCCGGATTCTCCGGTTTGATCTTAGGTCCTCTTTGTATATCACCCTCAATTACCGCAGTGTTTTTATTGACAACCACGGCTATGGTATTGTAAGGAGCACATTGGGTTTTCAGGGTGCTGCCGGTTTCCGCCACTCCGTTGAAGACCACCTGCGCTATGCCTTCCGCTGGGCCTCTGTGGTTTGTGTAAAACTGTAGCTTGAAACTGCTGCCTGCCAGAGGGGCGTTGGTCGAATCCTTCATGGTGTGCCATTGAGTGTCGGCGGGATCGTTTACAAAGTTGTTCGGGCCCTGTCTTCGTTGCCATTCGTTCTTTCGAAGTCGATAGCTAACCGCGTAGCCGTTTTTGTCTAGTTTGGGTTTGGTTGTTTCTTGTCCACAGCTGGTAAAGTGTTCCACCGGCTGTACCGTGACATCCCCGGACTCTTCGTTGTCAGTCGTGCCTTCTTGCTTGATCGAACCCGACATGGTGATGTACTCATCTGCCTTGTAATTTGGTATACTTTTAAAGTCCTGGCATTTTGCATCAGTATCGTCTTTGCCTTGGAACACGCAAATTTGTAAATTGTCATCTTTTGGTTGTACGGATTTTATACAGTAGAAAATTCCCGCCACTATCATGAGAAGTTGAACCGGATTTAGAATCATCGTCCAAGTATTAAGAACCACTTTGTTGACACTAGTGTCCCAGTTAACCAGTCATTGAGTGATCAGAAAAGTACTAGTTATCGTTGTAATGAAATTAGGCCATGTTGTACGGTACAATAGCTTAGTGTAGGATTGATTACGACAGTTACTGTAGCATTTGTGGTTATATATTTTACTTATTTTGATTATCTGCATTTCTTTTGCCTTTACATACCACCGACACCAAGTGATATTACCAAACAAACTGATTTGTACGATGACTATTGTATTTACATATGTAAGTTTATTATAACATAACTGAACTCAAAAATTTTTAGTCCGCGAGCTCAAAATTGAGCAATTTCACGCTACAGGCTAAAAATCCAACAAGACTGAAATCTACAATCTGAATTATCTACAATCGAACGCGTTGAAAGGAGAATTAGTGCTAGGGTGAATCTAGTTAGTGCTAGGATGCGTCTTTCTAGTGCTAGGGTGAATCTACATGGCTAGTGCTAGGGTGAGTCTTATTAGTGCTAGGCTGAATTTAGTGCTAGGGTGAAACGAAAACTCTCAAAAAATGGATTACAAGTGCCAGGGTGAAAATCAACCGTGACGAGTATCTGTGAGATGTTTAAACAGGCTCACCGGGTTACAAATTTGTGGATCTGTGAGTTTATTGAAACGGTCTACTGAAGGCTTGTAATTACTCTTGATGTTACGCAATGGTCTATGGAGCAGTTATTAAAATTTAAGTACCTACTTCCTACATATGTACAACATTCAAGAGTACATATATAATAGGGAAAAGAGCACTCTTCCCTATCCTAGCTAATCGGCCGGAACGATGTACGAGATAGCCCTTTGACGCCTTGATTTCAGGGGGGTACCCCCCTCGAATCAAGACATGTTTTGATTTCAGGAGGGGACCCCCCCTCAAATCCCGGAATTGTCTTGATTTGAGGGGGGGGGGGTGCCCCCCCTCGTTTCAGCACGTTAAATTTCAGCACGTTTCAGCACGTTAAAAGCACGTTTCAGCTCGAAATCGTGGTGTCTTGATTTCAGGGGGGGATTCCCCCCTTCGTTTTAGCACACCACCAGCTCACCCATGCTGGTAGTGTGCTCTGACGCCAGGGGGGTACCCCTTCTGAAATCAAGACACCACCAATTTCGAGCTGCTAGCGTGCTGAAACGAGGGGGTACCCCCCTAAAATCAAGACCTGTCTTGATTCGAGGGGGTTACTCTCCCTGAAATCAAGGCGTAAAAGGGCTATTTCGGCCGGAGCATCGTTCCGGCCGATTAGCTAGGATAGGGAAGAGTGTCATACTCTTCCCTATTATGAACTCTTGATGCATTATATAATTATTCCCATAATGCATAGCGCATAATTTAGCGTTCGAACATTTGTGTTCCAAAAGTGTAAATATTGATCGTAAGGTATTGAAAACGTTGCTGTTGTATCGGAATAATTAGGATATGCTGAGGCGTGTCTTTGATTTCGTTTTAGTGATTTTCTTTTATGTATGTAGCTTCGGCCTAGTTGAAGTTCTGAATGGACACTAAAGATAAAACATATCACTTTATTTTGTTTACCAGTCATTACATTTTTGAAATAAAACACAATCATGCAATGCAGCTACAATCATGGATTTTTAATAAAATCTGTGATATAATACAGAAAACGATTGATATAACATTTACAATAGAAACGCCAACGCACACACAGAACTGTACAAAAAACAATGATCACGTTGACCTTGTAACAAAGGTTTGAACACAAATAATTTGCAAATACGTTGGATAAAAACACATTTTTTTGGTTTCATATTCAATGTAGAATTTAGTTATTTCGTTTTGTGTATTTAAACTGATAACAATGACCATCACTGACTAAAAATACATATATGTATCTTAAAACAAGGTGAAAACAAAATATATGTGCCATGTTTGTATGTAGATAGGTAGTTAAGATACAGTAGCAAGGTGAACGAGAATTATGACAGTCTTCTTATTAAGTCTTCTTCTTAAATGACAGTCAATTATTAAGATAGAGTAACCACCGCTGCCTCCCTACCAGCAATGCAGTAACGAAAATCCTTCTTATTAATTTATGGCAATCAGGAAGATAAGGTACATACATGTATGTACGTACATATGTTAGCTCCAATTTGAGTGTCATATTCATTACTCTCTCGACTTTACTCTCGATGTCGATATATATTAGGTAACAAAAACAGTTTTAATTATAATCAGATCTGAAGAACACCAAAAAAACGACCATTAGGGTGACTAATTTTTTAAAGTTAAAATGTTTTTACCAGTAGACTCTATTTTCAAACCAAAAATTACTAAATTTAAAATTTGAAAAGAACCAAAATTGAGGTGATGAAGATATCGTTTGACGGGAAATGAGCTGTGGATGATTTCAAATTTCAAGATAAAGCATAAAATCACCCTGACAGAAAACATTTTCCAAATAGAGCGCTAGAGAAACTTTGTTGTTTCTCACCCTGAGATCCGCAAAAAATGAAACAGAATTGGCAAGAATGAACAATTCGTTAATGAACAAACTTCGAACAAGAAATAAAGTTTTATCATACATGTGTAGTTGAATTAGCCATAACTCTATGTTCAAGTGGAATGGGAACGTTTCTGCTAATAAAATCATGAAACCATTATTCTAAACACTACTGAAATCGTTTTAGTTAAATCACACGTAAATCGCAGCTAAACCCTCGTTTTTAACTAAATTATGAGACCCAACTGCATTAGTCTGTATATAATGGCAAAGCGTACTTTAAAGGAATTTAAATCTTCAGCTAAATCGATTTAGTCCAGTCCATCGAAAATGTGACTGGTAGTTTTTTTCTTAATTTTTGCCGGCCGATTGTAAATATATACACACAGTATACAAAACTTAAATTAAGTAGTAGGGATCTGCTTTTCATCCTACTGGGAAACTAAGTTTTGAAAGCAACGATCGCTGATTTACGTTAATTTCATCATATTATAAGTATATTGAAAATAAACGTTATGGACACGAATGTCATGAAAATTTTACATATTAAAATAAAAATACGCAACAGAAAAAATATAAAACGAATACCATAAAATAACAAATTGATAAAACAATCAAAAGGGTAATCACGGGCTTTCGATTATGACTATAACAATATCAATACAGTAAGCAACATTAACAGAACAAACTAAAAACATGCCAATTTCATAAAACCACATCGATAACCATCAAGCTGCTCGCCAGGTAGACTGAGTTCCATCTCCGGAAATCGATTAAATTGACTTGCTCATACCTATGTACTTCTTTAGTACAAGTTGTTTTGCAAAACTCTAGTACATACGCCGTACTGCTGACAGAATTTAAAAAATAACATCAACTATGGATTCGAAAATTACAGACGTATGTACATAGCATAATTTTGTTTGTATATAAATTTGACAGCAGAACCGTATAGACCGTATAGACCGTAATCTACCGTATAGATGTAAGTCTGACAAGTTAGGTTAGCAAAAATGTGGTTTCATGAAACACCCCATAAAATCTACACAAATTCGCTGGGCACAATAGTTCCATACAAATCAGTGGAGGTGGTGCTATTGAGGGGGCTGCTGAGAATTTTGTCAGGCAGCGCCTCTCTGAGTTTTTCCCAAAACAACGGATCGGTGTAGGAAATACAGTCATTAGTGCGTAAAAGGTGACCCAAAACACTGTCTACATGATCTAAGGGCACATCCCCCGCCACTATGCAGAGGAGTTTTCGGTGGCGACTTTCTTTTATGGCGCAAAGAAGCGCAGTTCTGACATGAAGTTGTTTCCATTCGAAGCGCAGAAAATTGTCCGTCAAAATCAGCAGAATTCGCTGACTTTTCTGCATGGCGTGAATAACCGAATCGTCTACTACTTGTCTTGGCGGCAGTTCCTCACAGAAATCGCCCATGTTATCACGGTGTAGCAGGCAAAGCTCATAATAGGGCAGCTCTTGCTCTAATCGACCAGCAATTTCTTTGTGCACAAATTGTTTGTCCTCTCGACTGTAGGCAACGAAAGCGTCATACTGCAGAAAAGGGCAAGTGGAACCGCCAGAACCGATGCTGAGCGGCGAAATATCCACATTTAGGGCTGACAAGGCAGGCGGTGGTTTTTTGGCATTCTGCATGCGAAATTTGGCAAAAGTGCGAAATCGCCAAATCACAATTGCAGTTGCCAAAATCACAGACGCAACGCAGGCCGCCGCAATGCAAATCATTGCAAGATTATTGTCATCGATTTGCCACAGATCAGGATTTCCGTCAGCCGAATTCGCCTGATGGTGGTCGATATTGCTGGTTCCGATCGGGGTTAGCGGTTTAGCGTCCGGGCAAAAAGTATCGTTCATTTCATTGCGAAAAGTCCAAAAATTAATCTTCACAACGTCACCTTCGGTTGCTGGAAGAAGGGCCAAAACGGTTTGGTTTGACACCGGTTTCTTCAAATTTTCGAAACAATAGATGGTTTTGAAATCCGGAACCCGCGCTACGTGTCTGGGCAGCCACGATTGCAGCAGATATTTTTCGCCGCAGTCGCATTTCCAAGGATTGTCCGCTAAGGTCACGACTGTAGGAGGGTTAGCCTTCAGTCCGAGACCCGAGGGCAGTTCTGTAAGTTGATTATCGGCAAGTAATAAAGTGTTCAATTTTGGCAACTGATCGAAAAGCTCTGCACCGACTTGATTGATTTGATTTCGAGATAAATCCAGTCGAGATAATTTTGGCACCTGGTGAAATTCTTCTCCCGTAATTTGCTCAAGCTGATTATCGCTTAGATCGATGTATTCTAAGGATGTCAAGCTTGCAAACGATTTCGGTTCCATGTCGCCAATTTGGGATCCATTCAAATAAAGCGATCGCAGTCTGTGCCGACCGAGAAAATCCAATCGCTTGATAGTCGGAACAGAAAGTCCGTCTAGATAGATTTGGGTTGCATAGATGGGAATTCGCCGAATCGAGGGAGGTTCCGGATTCCCACTGCACTTGACAATATTCTCCACAAATGCAGCGTCTTTGTAACAAATGCAGCCAGGCGGGCAGGCGTTCTTACAGTCGCAGATGTCAAACTCACAACAGGGGCATTCTTCGGAACAAACAAAGCTGTATTCGCAAAGAAATTGCTCTCGGGGAATCGAATCTATCGGTAAAGGCATGGCACTGCTGTCGAGAACCGAAGTGCAGGTTAGGAAATCAAAATCGCCGACCATCGGTAGATTATTCGAGCTAAAAGTGCCAGATTGTAGCACTTTAAGCCATTCCGTGTTGCAAGTGCACTGTAGCGGATTACCGGACAATAGGAGATTAGGCGGATTAGCACGGATTGTTGATAACGCGACACTGGAACGATTAAGCTCTTGAATGGCGTTATATCGCAGATCAAAAGTTTGCAGTTGCGATTTTTGGAACAATACTTTATCGCCAACTTGCTCAATATTATTGAACGAAAAGTTGGCGATCTGTACGCTGTAGGGAACAACATTTGTGGGTATTACCGATAGTTGATTTATTGACAAGTCCATAACTTCTAGGCTGAGATTCTTGTTCAGATAGTTCGATAAGCTCTGAATTTGATTTCTCGACGCGAACAGTTTTTCTAGACTGTCCGGTAGCATGGAAAAGTCGACATGATTCAGCTGATTTTCTGATAAGTTCAGAAATTTCAACGAAGCCAAATTGTTCACTACATCTTTAATATCGATTATTTGATTAGATTGTAAACTGATTTTCTGTAATTTGATGGTTTTGTGAAAACACTGTGGGGCCAATTTTTTGAGGCGATTATGAGACAGATCTAAAATTTCTAGCTTGGGCACATTTTCCAGAACATATCGATCCAACCGATTGAGTTGATTACTGGCCAAATTCAGCACCCGAAGATTTGGTAATCTATCGAACAGAAATTTATGACTGACATTAATCTGATTCTGAGCCAGATTTAGTTCAGATAAATAGTAGAGCACAGTAACGGCCATCGGCACTGCCTGTAGTCGATTACGCGATAAATCGAGTCGAGTCAATTTAGGCATTCCGGCAAAAAAGCTTTCAGAAATGGACTGAAGCTGATTGTCGCGTAAATTCAGCTGTTCCAAATTCTGCAGCTGATAAAAACTGTCATGTTGCAGTTGGGAAATTTGATTGGCCGATAAATCAATACTGATCAATGATTGGAGGTCACGAAAGGCAAATGGATCGATTGAATGGATTTGATTGTTTGATAGAAAAATGGTGGCTAGCGAAGTGGCGTTTTCCAGGGCACCGTTAGGGAATCGCTTGATCCGATTCACACTGAGATCTAGAGAAATTAGCTGCGGCATATTGAAGAGAACGTCTTCGATAGAGCCAATAGCGTTTCGACTCAAATTCAGACGAATAATAGAAGGCAAATTTTGCAGCACGGGATCGATAATGGGCAGTCGATTTCCGGACAGGTCCAAAATCTTCAACTGGGGCAGAACGTCGGTCAGATTTTCTTCAAAAGTACCGATCTTATTGGCAATCAGAGCCAGTTTGCGTAAATTTGACAGGCCAGCTAGCGACCCTCTGGAAATCGATTCAATGTAATTATGACTCAAATCCAGCAAATGCAAATGTTTCAGGGGTAAAAATGCACCCTTGGGAATTGAAACGAAGTGATTTCGACTTAAATCCAGCATCACCATTTGCGTTTGACAATCTTTCAGTCCGATAGAGCTTAAATCGCTTAAGCTATTCTGTGAAAAGTTAACCCAGTTCAATTCAGGCAGGCTGCAGAACTCGCCAGCGGGTATAGAATTGATCAAATTACCCGGGATTTCTAGCTTTTGCAGATTTTTCAATCCGCTAAAAGCTCTTGGTTCCAGAGTTAGGGGCCCGGCCCGTGACGTTTCGGTCTCAAAAAGCAGGGATCTCAGGGACGTAAGTCCACTGAAGGTCTCGGCTGGCAAAATATTAGGGTTGGTCTGGCATCGTTTAAGCGTTAAATGGCGTAATCGATGCAGCGATTTAAATATACCCGCGTCCAGCTTGCTAGAAGCCAACGAGTTACTGCACTCTATTGTCAGCGTGTGGGTGTGGTCAGAGGGAAATACGGAGAAAATTTCCGGACCCGGAATAACCGGCCACCGGCATTCGATCTTCAAATCATTGTGGGGCAATTTGAAACACTGGCAGTCGGGCGGACAGGGAACTTGTTTGGCAAAAATGGCACATTTGAGCAATGTCAGCAGACAGAGAAATACTGCTGCGATAAGGCTGGATCTTGGCATTATGAGGATCGATCACGTGACTGATCAGCTTGATTTGTAGCAATCAATTGTCCATTAATGCCATTGGAACATCTGAAACAAAAAATAGAGATTGAGTTCTGGAATAAACATAATATATACACTGACGCATAAAAATAGACCAAGTAATATTTAGGTACCAGTAAGAAAAGGTATGTATATGAATAAAAAGTATATATATATATATATATATATATATATTTTATCTATATATATATATATATATATAATACATATATATATATATATATATATATATATATATATATATATATATGTATGCATAGGTATGGAAGAAATAGTGTCACCAAAGCACTGACACACTGACACTCGATTTCGCCGAAATCAATGAAATCAGAGAAAATTCACTGAATCAGTTTAAGTTCAGACACTTTGGCATTAGACTAGGTCCAGTTAGACGGAGGTAACGCTGCCCTTATGAGTAAATTTGGTTACCAGTTATCAGTGACAAACTTTCTGACACTTTATATAAGAGGCAGATTTGTCCAAGCAGCAAATCAAACCGGTTTTAGCCTTTGGTCACAATAGAGTGACCATTAGTAGCCACTAAAAGGTTTCAACCATTTACAAACTTTCAGGCTTGAGTTGAAGTTGATGACAGAAAATTGATTCAGTTCAGATTTGACAGCCCACTTTACGTGTGGCTTCTGGATGCAGAAAGGTAGGTACATAAGTACACATTAATTGTAGTGAAGGTAAACGTAAAGTTTAAGATAAGTAATAAGTAGTCATAAACACTACAGTACTTGATAGATAGATGTTAATTATTACAATATGTAACTGTAATCTTTTGCATTCATCTTTTACAGATGAATGAACAAATGCTGTTAGATATGTACATATGTAGTAATCTATAGGTACATATGTAGCTAAAGAACGCTTACAGCGAAGCCAGAGTCAGCTTCATGAACTCAAGGGGCATCAAGTGAAGGTAAAGCTGGTTTTATGCAGGTGATTTTGAATAGTCCATTAAATGCATAAATAAACAAATTACAAAAAACGAGTGGCTATAACTAATAACTAAAAAATAACTGCACTCCTGTAGTCCTTAAAAACAGTTTGCTGCATGACTGTATTACATTGTTGAACTAACCAATCAATTGTTAACACCAACACTGACTAATCACTATTAATTAAATCTGACAGTGAAAAACTATTAATCTACAATATTCCCCTAGGCACATAGTTGTCTTTAAAAAATTTAATTGACACGTCATAGTTTAACAAGCGTAACGGTTTTAACAGTGTTCAAAAGTTCATTTGCAGAAAACTGAAGTACACTATGTCAGTATATCCGATCGGCTTCAAAGGAAAACTATAGCAGTCAGTGTAATAACAAGTGATTTGCAAAGTTTAAACTTCTTAATAGATGCTGAAGGCTTGAAAAGTTTTAATCGGATTAAAATTTATAAAGAAGTAAATACGAACAAAGCATTTTCAAACTTGGGCTAAGCATAAATATAGTTGCATGCAGTGTATTCAAGGTTGCCGCATCACTGTGTTTTATATGCGTTGCTAGCGTGATTTTACAGTGTACTGTATTATTCTGACACAACTCAGTTTGGTAGAAAATTTACACATTTTAAAATTTTTAGGTGAAATAAAACTGGTTTAGTCCTATTTATTACTCTAGTACATAAAATATATTGCACACTTTAATTTTTCAATTGGGAATTTCGTTATTTACATTAAAAGACGACACTTTGAAAAACTACTATGCATTTTTTCATGAAAATTCTGTTTTCCAAAGGACTAGAATTAGCTAAAATTCTGAAAGAGATATAAAGAAATGCATGAAATAAAGTAAACTGTAAAACGAAAATCTACAAATTTTTGCCCCCAGACACTGCATGGCAAATTAGTTTTAATTTTCTGTCTTCTTACACGCATTAAAACGCATTTAGAAATATTGCTCGCATGTTTGACCAATTAACGTCACAAAATATTGGAATTTTTTCCAATGTGTACCTGAACTGCCCCATACAAAAGTGCATGTGTGAGAAAGTAATCGAAAAATGCAAAAAAAGATGACTTAATCAACGAAACAAATGTATGTAGTAACAAATACAAAATAAGTATATACATATATACATACTGAACCAATGAAATCTAATGTTAAGAATAAAATCGTAAGTTTAAAAAACACACATAGATAAAACACATAAAAGGAAAACTTCGCAGTTTATTAATGGACGTCAATAATGGATCGATGATTTAAATATATTTTTATTTTTTATATATATTGAACTTTTCAACAGTTCCTCCTAAAAATATCAGCTTAGTGATTGTGGAAAATTTATTTGCCGATTTTTCAATTCCAGGGTATCTCCAAATTTTTTTGACTTATCAATTATTTAAAAAACAGTTATTATGAAAATACCTGTGAACCGTTTTCACTGAAATTCTCTTTGAATTGCACCCATCTAGAAATTTAAAAGCCATTTTATAAACTATCCATGGTGGCTTGTCTATGTTTATGATAAACAGGTTATACTTAGCTTGCCCTAAATCTAAATTTACATACATTATACTTTAAACTAAAGCATTTTTTTCAAAGCATGCGTTTAAAAAACGACATAAATATGAACAAGAGAGTATGACACTCTTCCCTATCCTAGCTAATCGGCCGGACTCGCGAGCCTTTTACTTTTCGGGGGGACCAAAGGGCCCCACCCCCCCCCCCCCCCCGAGGCCCCACCAGGGGACCCCCGGCACGCGCGCCCCAACACCCCCAGGCACCCCCATATGAATTATTACGTGGAAGCAGGGGTGGACGCGGGTCGTGGGTACCCGCGGGTTGGGTTGGGTTGGGCCGGAAAATAGGGTCGACCCGCGGGTACCCACTTCAGGCTGCGCGGGTCGAAAGAAATTTTTCCGGCCCGCGTAAACTTGAACCAGAAGAAACTGTCGACAAGGGTTCCCCCTTGGTTTTTATAGTCCTGCCAAAAAAATTTCCGGTACGTCTCCAATTGACGAAATTTGGCCTAAAAGTTAATAACCTCTAAAAAGTTTTTCCTGGGGGCTGCCGCCCCCAGACCCCTGCAAACTCTATGGCTTACCAATCCTTGTTGTTAACTTTCATGAAAGCTTATATATGCTTGTGTAATATACTGTCTGATATGAAATTCCCATTTTTTGTTTTCAATTTACCTGTCGGAAAAATTTTTTGATTACGTTTCCAGTTGACCAAATTGGTCCAAAAAATAGAAAAAACTCCACTTTTTTTCTGGGGCTGCCGCCCCAAGACCCCCGCAACAGTTAGTTTATTTACTTTAAACGACCAAATTAACATTTTGTCATGTAAGCCACTTCGCCAATAAGTGTAAAAATAATTGAATTCTGGGGGCTGAGCTCAGACCCCGCAATAGTGAGTTTAAATAAGTCAGCAAAGACAAGGTACGACCCCCCCTTTTCAAAATCCTGGCTACACGCCCCTGTGTAATGTACGTTATGGTTATAGAATGGTGGGTCAAAGTGGGTCGCGGGTCGGAATTTACGGCGCGGGTTGGGTCGCGGGTTACCCACGAGTGTCGAGCCGTGGGTTGGGTTGGGTCGCGGGTCGAAAATTTCAACCCGCGTCCACCCCTGCGTGGAAGTCACAAACCGTACCATTTTGGTTAGGCAGCTAATGCTTGATCCTATGACGGTCTAACACAAACAGTTTCTTGCTAGTTTTGTTAGAAATGTTAGATACTTACATTTTATTGAAATTTGTACACACTAGGTTTAGACAGGGTCTGCGTAAAGCCAATGTATATGAATTCCACTAAAGCGTATGGAATGCGTAGATAACCATATATGGATATTACTTGGTATAAATATTAGATATATTTCCGAGTATGTGGACAGAGCCGAGACAAGCAGCTTAGATTTGTTTCATACCCGTAAAGCTTTAGGTTCAGGCTTAGGCTAGCCTAATATTGAAATTTGGTTCTGAGTGAATTATTTCTAAAAGCTCTCCAAAAACAAAGCTTTGCCACGTGCTCGCTGAATAATTAGGTCCCCCAGCTTAGAGCTGACCTCCTTGATGCCGAGAAATCAGGTATATGGCAGAAACCCGATGGAATAGAGAACGCTTATATGACTTTAGTTCTTCTCAATAAGACTGACTTCCGTAAATCAGATGTTGGGTAGAACGCGTATTGTCTTATATGGGTATGTAGTTCAGTCTTGCTAAACGCAGTCTAAAGGCTAACATATGATAATATCAGCTGAAAAACAAAAGGTCGGCCTAGGTTTTTGATAGAAATCTTGAGTTTTAACGACAGCATTGCGAGCAGAATTATTAATGTTATCTGCCTGCTCTATTAAAATATTTAACTAAAGCAGAGCATAATCACATCATAAAAAAACGTACAATCTACATATGCTGTAAATGTGTTGAGTTTTCTGGAAAACTTTAAGCTATGTCTGTGTGTATACAAGTACAGGTGGTCCATAAAATCGAAGCATGTACGTATAAAAAGTTGGAAAAGGAAAGTGACCACGAATATTTCAAAATTCCTAAATTTTCCAAAGAGAAGTAAAACAGTGACACATAGAAAGCAAAATTAATGCGTCTGGGCAAACTAAGCGTCAACGCATCCTTGCGCACTGAAAGCAGTAATGTGGCAAAAGCGATGCGTTAATAATGCAATCAGTGCAAAGTTGTGACAATTTCGAATACGACACACATTAATTTTGGCTGATGGAAAGTTAGTTTACACTATTTTTGTATGACTGGACTGGTAGGATGCAAATGGCAAACTTGTTAGAACTTTAGATTGACGGTTCGAATCATTTAATCTATGTACTGCTAAAAAATGTCTGCACCATTTTTAATAACAGCCGTGGAAAAATTATCCATTACCAAAAGATATGGTGAAAAATTAAAATTAAGAAAATACCCCATTATAAACATTTTAAAATATTCTAAAAAGTGCAGTTAATTTGTACCTAAAAAGTTTATTTTTAAAATTCCTGAAAAACATTAAAGTATTCTTTAGCGCCACCGGTCAACAAATAGCAGTCAGCGATTTAGTGACGTTGAAACTAAAAATTTTGCACAGACGTTTTCTTAAAAAACTGCAATTAAAAGCTACAGTTGTACATTTCAAAGTAAAAACAATATTTCCAAACTATTTCACTTGTTTTTTTGGTTATAAAAGGAATTGATGCCACTTTAGAAATAGAATTTGAAATTTTTATCGACTGAAGAATGGGTTTATGGATGGCAGACTAAAATGAAGACATTTTCAAACGAATAAAGCGGCGTTTTTCACGAAACGTCAAAATGTCTCACTAAAGGTAATCAAACATTTTGTAAAACTTGTGCAAAATTACTGATCATATATTACACACTATTTACTGCAAAATTTTCACATGCAAATACTGGCGTTTCACACACAGTAGTCAACTTGCATATACAGACAAATGTGTACACGATGTCACCTTAAAATACAATATAAAAATAAAAAATAAATATAAATGTGTGGAGCAGAAAAAACATACAATATTTGAACTGAAGATTTCAATAAAGTTTTGTAGCTATTTTTGTTAGCGAAAGGTTAAAACGGCACTTTTTAAAGTGAATTCACTCAAACCTCGGCCTTGAGATGTAACACGCGCAGACTATTACAGAAACTTTCTCAAAACTCCTATTCAACCGCTGAAAAGCGTGAAAATTGGAGTTTTGTCCAAATTTTTACTATAATCTTTTATGAAACGATCATAATTCACGCTATAATAAGGTGAATATTGAGGACTAAACAGCTTCCGGACACAACGCTACAGGTTATTCATGAAAACGAAGGTTTACAATTTATAAATTGGTGTTCAACAAAATTTATGCTACGTCTTAAAGTTTACAGAAAGTAAGTGAACTGGTAGAAAACTGAGATGGAAAAGGATTTTGGATAAAAAAATGATGAAAATGAAAATGCTGAAAACTTGGTAGATTGTAGACAGCTTGTTGCCAAAAGCAATGCCATAACAAATCTCATTATCTGTATACTTTTATTTCATTCATTTCCACGTGCAATTAGGCAAAGTATTTTTAATTTTAGTGCTAAAAAACGATAAGAAAACATATGGAATGCAAAATATTAAACCATAAAACGCTCTCTAATGTATATCTAACATATGCCAATAGTTATGATTAAAGTTAAAGAATCCATCAAAATTAAATTGGAGTTTAGTTTTTAAATGAACAAATGGGCATATCCAAGTGGAAAATTACGAAAAAGCACATCACTGCAACATTTGCTTTTATTTCTTTCCCTCAAACGAAACCTAACAGAAAGCAATAATAGAAATCTATTGTTACTCAGGAGGGTTTCCGACCAAATTTCAGTCGACATCTGCATAAACTATTACTGATAATTTACGAGCAATTTTACGAGGAGTCTGAGGTCCCAAAAATTACTAGACACCGCAATATCAGGATCGTTATGTGAAAGAAACTATTAGCGAAAAGATTTTATAATTTTCAGGATGCCCCATACTTGGAAATTTAGAATTATGTGGTAATTTGTTACGAAAATTTGAATTAGTCCAGTTTCTTTCAAAGAAAGAGGTTCGGTCCGTTTCTTCTTAGGTTTTATGATTATGATGATTTGAATTGCAATAAATGGACTATGAAATACATAAAATTTTTTTCTTGGGGTCTTGTTTTGTTTTTGTCTTAGTTATAGTAATGTTTTATGATGAACAATTTCAGCAATATTCTGATAATATGATAAGTGCTATGATTATTTAATAACTAGTGATTTTACTTTGTATGCCTTTAACGTGACATTTAAAGAAATAAAGGCGCCATTTCCAATGACTTTGTAAGAAGACAAGCCAAGGAATAGGGAGGTGCTAGAAAGCAACACCACAAAAATATGCAACAGCAAAATATTGGTAAAATTACACAGATAATAAAATTTGTCAAATTGGCAAGAAAGTCAAATATCAATGTGAGTGGGTGTTTAACCTGCAGATGACTGGTCGTCTAACAGTCATCTACAAATTAAATTGAATTTGAAGTAGTCGATTTACAGAATTAAAAGAGGTCCAAATCTGTTGATTGTTAAGCCTAAAAGTGGATTTAACATCTGTTTTCTGTCTATTATTTCCCGAAAACTCTTAAGCTGTATGCACAAATAAAACCCCTATGGCGATTTTTACAAAACGAAACTAGTTATACAGTAATAAATATAAATTTATGACTAAGGTTGTATAGTGAAAAAAATTGTTTTCGATGCTGCGAATTCAAGTTCACAGCAAGCCACTGCGATAGAGCTTAAATTTGATTGGTTGGGCAAGTATATAATTAACAGATCAAGCTAAAAGTAAGGGATAATTAAATTCGAGGTAATTATCATAAGAGGTCTGGTAATTTGACGTATAAAGTATATGTTTATACAGTCTACAGTTGCAGCAAAGTATTAACAGAAAGAAAGCATTGTTTGCGAAAACGCAGATAGTACTTATGTAACAGTATCATAGTTAGTTTTGTATTGTTGTATGTTTGTTTGTCTGTAAAATAGAATAAACATAAATTGAAACAGCAGAACAATAGAAAGGAACGACGTTGAATATCATGTCAATTGACCTTTATTTTACAACTAATAGAACTAATAAAGTTTACTTTATAGCTAATTTAATTAGGTTGTGGTATGTAATGTGTGTACCTGCCTAATACAAAAAACAGTAGTAATAAATTTTAAGGAAAGTATAACTTAAGCCATGTAAACCTTTGTATAAAGTTCAACGTCCTGTTATTTTGCAACAGTGAGAAAAGTTTTGGTACTGTAAGAGACTGAACTGTAGAAAATTTGCTAAACTTCAATTTCGATTAGGAAACAAAACGTTACAAGCGGTCAAGTTATGTAACTTTTCCGTTTTCCACACCTAATTGACTTTTAAAAAAGCTCAGAAAAGTCAAAATATGAATTCAAAAGTTTAGAAAAGTTTTTACTCTATCTTTTCTTCACCTCTCAATGAGGAAGTCTCCATTGGCCGACCCAGATTTTCTGTTTAGTTAGTCGATTAAATGCAATAAGAAAGGCTGAATTTGTAGATTTGGACAAAATTTGACAGTACATTATTGCGTTGGACTATTGTGTGAAAACGTAGTGACAAAATTTCACGTATATTTCACTGTCAAATTCAAAAGCTTTCGCTGAAATAAGGGCTTTTAGACCAGTTAAGTATGTAGTTTCTTTAGTAAGAATATTAAAACAGACCTCACACTAAATTATTTCGATTAACCTAATTCGCAGAATTGCTTTGATTTTATGTACGATTTTGAATTTTTCCATTCAAATATGAATTTAAATCGCTTGCTGTTATGTGAATTTTCTGCAGTTTTGTTTAAATTTTATGCCAAAGGAAAAATAAGTATGTATGCCCTCGATATAGATATCGAGTAGTGACTGCTAGGCCCGGGTCTCAATAGGCACTAGGCAGAACATAGGCATGGAATGACGGACAAAAATACAAGATAACCTCGACTAAAGAATTATTAAGTATGTACATTAGAAATGCATATTTACAATTTTCTGATGACTTGCAAAATTTGATATATTTTTGCAGCAGTTACTTTGGAAACAAGACCTTAATTCTTGTTTGTTATTCCATATTGCTACCAAATGCGAAGTGGGACTTACTGTTACCAACCGTACGTTCTATATAATATGTACCTATTTTTGTATGCTAACCTAATTTAACCCTTACCTGATAATTGAAGCGTATCTACAAAGCCTATAAGCCAAACTAAACTGCTTTGTAATGGACACGACATTGGACATTTCAGCAACAAAGGCAAAAGTAGAGATGTCAAATGACTCCTGCTGACGAAATATTTCAAATGCGCACTGGACTAAGGCAGAATATGTCAAATGAACACGAAATAGACATTAGCAAGTTCGTAGTAGGTACCAAATTGTACTACATACTTACTTCAGATGACGTGAAAGTAAAACTATGATGAGCAGAAGGTAAATAATAACATATGAGCTATTAAAATATTACTGATGAGAACAGGTAATAAATACATAATAAATTCAGTTCAACCTAAGGTGATGCTAACTTAAAACTAGGGTTATTTTTCGAGGTTTAAAAAACCAATGAAATTTTTTTGACAAAGTAAACTTCAACAATAATGCTCAAACACCTTCAAAATTTTCAATTCCAAACACTCAATTTCCGATCTTTGGTAAAAAGCATTAATATTCAAGATAATAGGCTAACATCCATTGCTTTTGAGTCAGCTTGACTGTTAGATTAGTCACTACACGACGGTGACTTAATCATTATGTCCGAAAAAAATTTAGTCACAGTTCACAGAAAAAATTACCAACTGGTATATACAAACTACACTTTGAAGTAACATTATGCATGAAAGGGTTAAACAAAGTCGCGTTGAAAAACAATAACCACACATAAACGAAGGTTCATGTTTGTTTTTGCTGGTACCATGAAGGAAAGGAGTGGTGATAAAAGAGCACACTTTAAGCTGATCCAGCCCAACTAATAAGCAACTTTGATTGCCCCAACAAGCTTGGGCCCAATTAAGACTTGGTCTGCACTTGAACTGAATGCTGTTGTTACCAGTCAGTGAAGTGCTGAAGTGCTACTCTCTGCCCTTTGATACAAACCGAGAGACCAAACCCAGGAAATTGGACTCACCCCCCGGCTGCCTAAATTATTACATATCATTGGAATTCATTTCCGCCCTTGGCGACAGACGTCTGTCATATTTTGACGGCTAGAATGTTGTCAAACCCTGTTAGAGTAATGTTTCAGTGTCTTGTTGTGCTTAACTACGTGAAGTGTGTACGACGTTGTGCTTTTTCAGTCATTAAATAAGTTATCACATTATTTGAGCACTAGAATAATGCTATGAAATACACATAAAATACGGTGGGTAGGTGGGTACAATGTCAATGTCAACGATGTCAACGATGGACAATCAAATGTATCACATTTAGTAACTCGATGAAGCTCAGAAGTCAGAAGTTGCACCAACTGACAAAAATGAAACACACGGTTTTCTTGGCTTTCCATTTCTTATTTGGAGTTCAAACTACATAACTCTTATGTACATACCATCTAAGTTATTGACGCAATTTGACACAATAAAACTGTTAATAATTTTGTTTACTTTCATTTCAGCTACATACATAGTGACGACATAACATAACGGGAGGAATATTTTAAAAGCTTCATTCTAAAAGCGTCAAAGAAAATAGTTTCCTAATAGCGTTTCATAAAAGTATGCGGCAGCCTAATGTCCATAAAACACCTTCTACCATAATAACTTGCTATGGAGAAATGTTCACGATTCACTCACCTTAGTAGTCTGAAAATAGCTTACAGTGCTGCATATTATGAGAAAGAGTTTAGTGGAACTTATTATTGAAGTCTTAAAATAAAGTGCTGAAAATACATGTGTATTCCTTTGCTATTCGTTCTAAAGTAAACTGCAGTATGTAGTACACCAGTTTCGTAATTTCGTAATATTTGGCAAAAAATCGTTCTCAATTCTCATTTACTTACGTGCACACGTTACTCGTTGTTAACGTTAAGCCGTTTACAATTGTAACGATAATAAATGTCTACCTATGTCTACAGTAATGAAGAGTCTTGACTCTTGAGCAGTACTGAAAACTGTTCGTAACTAAACTTAGCTATAATGATGTATATCATTGTAAATTACTTATTTTATGAGATGTGGTTTGAGTGTGGTGCAGTGGTAGGATTCTTGAAGTCGACGCGATTCTCAGTGGTTTCATTTTTTTTCTTTCACTAATAATGAGTTGCGGATTAGTTTCTGTATATTTCCAAAAGCACCTGTTTAATTAAGTACTCGTTCTTTGAATTTTCTAGAAAATACTTCACATACTATCAAAAATCCATCTGAGCATGAGACGTTTGACTTTGGGCAAAAATTGAGAAAAAATAGTTGTTATGATCTGATCGTTTTCGTACAACAAGCTAAAGCCACAGTGTATTCCAACGAAAGGGCTCGGATACCCATAGAATAATGATAGCTTATGCTAAACTAGAGGCACCCATTGTGTTACTAGGCTGGGGCAAAAAGCGTGAAATAACTAACTGGCAAGAACTAACCCGGTACCAAGCAATATATCTCGGATTATGAACACTCCCGTGCCCCAAACACACGTTGCCGGGGCTGCCTGAGGTGTGAGCCAACAAATAGAACCTGGTATTGTCGGCATGAGCAGGGCTTATAGCAGGAGTATTATTATTAATGAGGTTTTGGTACTAAATACTACATAGAATGCTAAGTAGTGTTTGTTACCGGCCGTAATTTTCGGCCGGCCGGCCGCCGCCCGGCCGGCCGGTGGCGCCCGCCCGCCGCCGGCCGGCGGGCGGGCGGGCGGGAAGCCGGCGCCCGCCGGCCGGGCGGCCGGGCCGGCCGCCGGGCCGGCCCGCCGCCGGGCGGCGGCCGCCGCGGCCCACACAAAAGATAAAACTACTTTTTCATCCCCGGCCCGCCGGCCCCGCCCGCCCGCCCGCCGGCCGGCGCCGCCCCCCGCCGCCCGGCGGGCGGCGGGCCGGCGGGGCGGCGCGCCTCCCCGCCGCCGCCCGCCCGCCCGGCCGGCGGCCGGCGGCCGGCCCGGCGCCCGGCGGCGCGCCCGCCAATGCTAAGCACAGAACATTCAACAGTTATTTATGGTACATATTCTTTGGCTGATAAAGATGTTGAAACATGTTTAAAAGATAAATATGTACATAGGTATTATGATACAGGTTTACAAAAAGTACCCTTATAGCACTCTCTCGATGTTACGTGTTCCGGACAAGTGTGTATTAGGAGTAATAAACAAGTAACCTTATGTGCACATATCTATTGGCGCATGCTCCTGTTTGTAACTTTACTAATACAATATGTAACTTCTTTTAAAAAGTTTGTTATCCAAGCTGTTAAAAAAGTAAGAAGAACTGCTAAAGAGAGCTAGAGCTGGTAAAAAGAACTATCGAAGCTATGTCTGTTCTTACCCTACACCTATACACAGAATGTATTTTAACTGGACAAACTAATAAAATAGATCACGGAAAAACATATGACCGAGAAAAGATAAATTTTATCGTTTCAAAACCGAACTACTTTTCTTCAAACTTCCAAGTCAAATTGTCCCCCAAGAAAATGAAGTTAAAGGAAAACTTGAAACAAAAAAGTTGGTAGTTACTCTCTTGAGAGCTGCCCCAGCTTCCATTAAACTTTTTGAGTAATATATCAAAAGGTCTCTTCCGTGAGATTAACGGCTATTTTAGCGCCAAGGCAAACTTAAGCTTGGTTTCTTAGAGGCCTAGTGTGAAAGCCAAGGCTCACATTCTAACCCCTACAGAGGCTAAATAAGCTAATTGAAAATGTACAGTGGAAATTTTGTCATCAGGTTATAAGCAGGGGCTGCTAAGTCTACAGGCTTAACCAGGAGCTAATTTGTCAAGAAAAGGATAACAGACAAGGTGATAACTTCGTGTTTGACTAACAATGGACTGAATAATTGCTGAGCTAAACATCATTCATAGAAATATCTAGTGAAGGTATGAAAGTCGAAAATGTGTAAATCAACAAGAGGATAATTATCATTACTACTAAATTGCTATGCAATTTTTAAAATAATTTCAATTAGCCAACTGCTTTCGAACTCGAACAACTGAAAAAGGTATAAATTTCAACGTGCTAAATATGGTAGGGATATTAATACATTATCATAATGCAATAGCGTAATATTACACCACAATGCATACAATACTTTTAAAACGTCAGATATAATTATTTTTCAAACTCATCACTATTAAAATTACTGCAATAAGTTTAGAGTTTCAGAAATGCAGTTGCTTAAGTTTGAGTTTCTGAAATGCAGTTTCAGAATGTTGCCATAAGGCTTTAATTTGTGACACAAAAGCTGTCTACGTAAGCTTCTTGGATTAGTTAGGGAGAGTAGGTAAGTTTAGTGAGAAGAAATATTTTTCTTTGCTAATTTCTCTCCAACAAAGTAATCATCACCTGCTATTCTCTAATTAGCAAACTTTAGGGGAGCACCAAAGGAAACCTGGATAAACATATGCTTCAGTGATAAAACTTTCCGTGCGTCAAGAATATGTATAAGCTTCTAAGGCTCTGCAGGTCTACATAAATGTACAAATATATACGATATGTACATAATTAAGGGAGGATATATATTTAATTCTGGTTAGGATAGAATTCATTATTCATTTATAAACTAAAAAGTGTAGATTTGTTCGCTGAATTTATAAGAATTACATTCAACCACAAACACAAAAAACGAATATAATAAGAAAAGAAGTAACTACATAGAATAAAGCTAACTGATACACACAGAATGAAGCTATGTATGTAAATAAAAAACCACTGTCAAACAGTGTTGAGAGTACAAACTTGCTTTTAGATATCTCATTGAAATGATATAAAAACAATAAACGATGCAATTACCACTCATTCAAATCTTGTTTTTAAACAGTTCAGGTGAGCTTTGCTGAAGCTACATACAGCACTAATTTGAAGACAGAAAAAAGTGTCATCCCGGCCTGGCACAACATGAAGTCAATTTAGAGCTTAATTAATTAAATTGCTTGCTTAAATAAGCACTGGTTTATAAAGCTGATCATTAAGCCAACATTCATAAACACACACTTTACACGGAAACATAATTACAGCACTTTCGCAAAAACGAATATTGTGGTAATCGAAAGATACCACTTCGCAGTATATAAATAGTTTTTTCAAATGTAGAGATTTTTGTGACTTGGAAGACAGTTTACAGGGAAGTTATTCTGGACACAAAACACGCTACGACGAAAAAAATTGTTGCTCATTCATGTAATGTTGCATGAAAATGAAGAATCAAAATGTCGCAATACAAAGAAACAGTTCAATTCTGAGCCAAGGCTGATCACTATGTTATGTTTGTAGGTGAACAGAACGACCCTAATGACCCCTAACTTGTGAAAGTTGATGAACGTCAATTACTGCCCACACATTTGTGCTGACAATTAAATTATGCTCTAAGAATAGAAGTTTTGCTCAAGTTAAACTGACCAGTGAATTGCTTGGACAGAGAAGTTACCGAACAGACGACGGATGTTTACTGCTTCCGGGGACACTAGTGGTCACTTATTAGATAGTCTTATAAATCAATAGTGGGACAATGTACCCATCGTGATGGAAAGTACATCTATGTAGCGAAAAATATCTAAATTAAGCTTTCACGTTTTACTATATTTTTTGTTAGCTGTGCAATCAGCGAAACTTACGGCCGATTGCACCAACTTATTCTCGAGCTATTCTTATTCTTGAGCTATTCTTTGTTGGTGCAATCCGGGGTTAGAAGAAGTTGATTAGATTGCTAAGTTTGACGGTACCAAACTTTGAACCTTTATGTTTCGCTCTATTAGTTACTATGTATGTATGTAGTAAATACAAAAGTATTATAGATAATACGTGCCGACTTACATTTTGCAAAAAATAACTTCGTACATATGTTAGTAACAATATTATACTCAATGTCACTGTTAGGCACTATGTGTGTTAAGATCATACTTAGTTCCTTAATAAAATCAAGATAAAACTAAACTAAAAAACGAATCAAAAAACTAATCAACTTATGCATCCTCATCAAAACAGTCCCTGTCCCTCAATCAAAACCCTCAATGAGTGACCAAATATAGCATCCAGCAAGCTAACAACTTTTATCAAAGGGCGCCAATAGTTTCAGCCAGCTTGTTGAGTTTAGCCTTGAGAAAATGAAGGCCGTCGGTGTCTAGAGACCGCCTGATAATCGGCAAATTTCGTTACCGACTCCGGACTAATGGCCATGTCAGCCTATGAGCTTTGAGACCTAATCCTGGTCACTTAATAGTGGCCCGCATTACGTAATGTGTACGTGAGGAGAAAATTGATGGATTACATGACCAGTGGACGGGTGGTAAAAATTATATAGCTTGTGGCTTGTGTAGTTCCGCTGAATTGCTAATGGGACAGAATATGAGATTGGGTTTGCATACTCTGTGTGTACATATGTGTGCAATACATAAATTACGTAATGTAGCAATTTTTGGATGACCATTGAGTAAGATATGACAAGCACATATGTAGTTTTTTAGTACAAATGGCACATACTGAATTACTTTTTTGCGCCCAGAAGGTGTTTGAGCACTGTGTGGCGCACGAATTCACCTCTTGCTTGCGTTGGAGTTACAATGTATGTACGAGGCTACGAGTAGTAACTCCAAAACAAGAGTTTTTCTAAACTACTTAATGAAGGAAAATCGAAGTTTACATACATACCATGATTCTCAGAGGACTTTAAAAATAAGTTAAGGGCAAGTTTTGAGACCTGACTTCCGATCCCACATGTGAGATGGAGTCGTGAGTGTCCTAAGGAAAAAGTCAGTCATAAAAACAATACAAAAATAGGTACCAAACGAATACAAACTTTGTATAGACCTACCGGTTCATGAAATATTGTATAACAACAGGATGCAGGTAAAAAACTTCCAAATGTAAAAAACTAGCAGAACTTGTATTTTTTGGAGCACAAAAATTGGAAATTAAATTAAATTGCTAACTTGTGTGATTTCTGCATACCATCGGTATATACTGGCTGAAAACCACAGAAAAAATATAATAGAAACCATTTCTTTGTCGAATAAAAAATTAAACATGAATTCTAAAACATCAAATTGTCATCATATTTAATTCACTTTAAAACTGCAGGTTGCATTTGGATTGTTGAAAAAGTTGTCAACTAGTGGCAACCTTTCGCAACAATTCAACTGTCAGGCTGTTTTAAAGTGACATTTTACACCCGAACGACGTTACGGTAGCCAGAACGACTGCAGTGACTGTACGTTACGGTATAAAATGCAGCAAAGCACTGTGGGTTCAAGACTCCCCACACGCATTTCATTAAATTTGAATTCTAAACGCGGCAGAACCACTTCTGGTTGTTCTGCGAAAACGCATAAATTTTAAAAAGCAAATTTTCCCATGCACATAGAGTTTATTTAGATTTCCTATGCGTAGCCCCACCTACTGTGATTGTTAAAATAACAAAAAAAGTTTGAAAAAAATTTTCGTATAGTTTCTTTTGTAAAAACTTGTATACAAAATAAACAGTAAATACAGCAAAGTTATTCAAATGTCTGTATATTCTATTGTGCGTAAAGAAAACCCTAAATAAAGCACAAATTTACAAGGCAATGGACTTACATACACACCGGACTAAAATAGCTTTTTACATAGATTTTCTAAAAATCCTAAATTCTTGCCTATGGTCTGGCTTCTGGCTTTTTTGGGTCGGACTGAAATTTGCATGGAAATAGCGAGCAAATTTTCCATTCAGCTGCATGTAAAAAACGGAGGCGCATTTTTCCACAGCTATAAATTTCCTGAAAAGCACTCATTAAAAAACGCGGCCACCCAGCGGAATATTTCTATCCAACCTTATGATTGCCTATAAATTTCGGACAAAAATTGAAAAATTACATAAAACAGAAATAAATACGGAGCAAGTCGGAGCTCTAATACCGTTATTAATTGTCAGAAGCCGGTACCGTCAAACGGTTAGACAAATAAGTTCTGCTCAGATAAGACTTGGTCTGGGCTTAGTTACTTTCCTGTTTTGACCCATTCTGCAAACTTTAACCCTTTGATTAATTTTGTCCTGCCGACCCTGACACGTGACCGTAAAACTTTAAAAATAAAGTTTTTTCAGTTCGGGCTAGAATAAAGGACAGCTTCACGGACAAGTATGAATCGCAGTTTAAGCGTTGTAGGCAATATAAAGCTGAAATTTTTAACTTGATTAACGAGAAAGCTGATAAAACCTCAACTAGCTCCAATAACTTGGAAAAAATTTAATATAAAAACTTTGGCCGTGAAAAAACTTGAAGAAGCCAAACCAAATTTTTAGCGACCACAGATGCGGTTTGACTGAAGCAAAAACGCGGCAATCCATAATAAACTGCCACGGACATTCTGAAGACATTAGTTAGCCTCAAACTTTCGGCAATTTTCGTGTGAAAAGAGTTTCAGAAAGCTGCGCAGAAAAATCTGCTCCAGGGAATTTCTAAAGAAATTATGTGAAAGCATTAAAACATCTAAAACCCGCCACGGATAGTCGCCAATTTGTTTGCTTAGAGCGGTCCAGCAAAAAATTTCATTTTGTTTATTAAATAATTCAAAATCCCTTTTCGCTGCTGTCTTATGAACACTTTTTTTGCCGACGCCTTTTTATTAGGTTTCCATCAAAAATAGAATCCCATTACAGAGATCATTAATACCAAATGTGCCGCCGTGTTATGCCAGGCTTGCTAGGAATACAAGAATAGGGTGATTTCGAACTCATCAAAGTCATCCTTATTTCGTTGGGTGGGGAGACATAATGGTCTTATTTTGTTAATTTGGAAGGATGTTTGCAATGGAAAAAACTGATTAAAATGTTAAGCAAAATTTGGCTGCATACAAACAGTATTTAATTGAAAAATAGAATGAAAACACCTTACGTTACCTTACGCCGACCACTTGAACCCCTACGCTTTTTAAGACGAGGATAATACAAGAGAGTAAACAGACAAAAATATACATGAAATCGCTAATGGGTTCGAATATCTTCTAACAGCAATTATCGGTGGCAGCTTCCATGTTAAATATCTTTATATCCGACACCCAATATCTACCAATCGTAAACAACTCAGCTGTTTAGACTTAATTGTGGTCTAAACTCTAAATGCTCTCTCCTCTAATTCAAAATTTATAATTAATCAGCTTAAAATTAAACGAATCGCCCTGAGAATCGAACCACCCGCCTGTGAACGCCCAATTGAGCGCGACTGTTTGCCTCAAGCTGGTGGCGCATATTGCAGGATTTTCAGGGAAACAATGGGCTTGGGCCACTCAGGTCAGGCGCCTTTGGGCTTTCCAAACCCACTTGAAACCCCATTCATGGCTACACTCGTCTTGTTTAATCATACTACCTGCACTGCTGATTTTAATGCACCATAGTTCAATACTAGGGAGGGGTGCAGGGTTTGAAGACAATGCAACTAAATATACATTAAATTTGAATAAAGTGGAAAAATTTAGTAATTTAGTAACTAATTAAAACAGAATATTTAAGTAAATAGTGTATGTAAAATGAAAAAACGTAACAACAACGGCTGATCTAGCATAAAATAATGAATGTAGAAAACAAATAAAATGAATAAATAAAGTCTGAAGAACTAGTAAACAGTAAAAACTAATTATTTGTTAATTTCTGAAGTATTCCTTCCACTGAAGTTTACTGTAAAGCTTATCTGAGTTAATGTCCTGTCACGTGACATGATACTGTAGTTCAAAGGTTCAATGGGTGAAATGGACCCACCTGTTTCGGACCTCAAGCCAGATAGATAATTGGTCAAATCAGAGATACTAATTTAAATGTCATTTATCCTTTATAAGCTTAATTTAATGCGTATTGACATAATTTGGGTGAACTGGTAGCGACGTGAAGTCAGCGTGAAATACGCTTGGGCGTTTGCTAAATTTTTGTTTAATTATATTAATTAATGTCCTCTGAACAATAGGAGCTAGTATTTTGAAAAAATTTAAGCTTTGATTTTGAATATTATAAACGGACAAATTTAAAATCTTTTAACTCTTCTTAATTTCTTAAATTTTCTCACAGCCGAGTATAAGTTATTCAATATTAAATTTCAAGCTAAGTCCAATATTGAAACAGGCCCTAAGTTAAAAGGGGAAGCAGCAATGTTGGAACATAAAAAAGCAGTTTTACAAATTTATTTATTTCTACATAATATCAGTTAACATTATTTCTACGCCGAAGATTTTTTAAGATTATTTTCATTCAAACGTTAATTATTAATCAGTTGTCACAACAGTAGAACTTTTTCAAGCAGTTTATGAAACATTTTCGAACGGTAGACGGACTCCTCTTCGGACAAGTGCAAAAATGTTGCTTGCCCTTTAGAAATAGATCGTTAACATGTTTACGCAATTAACCGTAATATGTCGCTGTGAAACATCATAAAATTACCAATTTTCTAAATTGAACCTAAGTCTGAGACAACTTCGTTATGAGCTCATAAAAATTGGAGGCTTCTTACCATAAAACTGATGTCGCCAATTGGAAAGAAAATTTCCTGTCACTGGGGACGTCAAGTGATTTAAGGGAATTAAATTAGATGGGATGATAAATTAAACAGTATAGCTAAAAATAAATAACAAATAAACATTTAACAAGAAATTGATAATTTATAACTACAAATAAAAGTGAGATGTGTAAAACAAATTAAATAAATGTAAACATTTGGTGGATTTCACGAAGGTGGTTTTACTAAACCATGGTTTTACGTACGTTTTTATATGATTTGCACATAATTTCATTTAAACATATCGAAATAATCGCAAAAACAACCATTAAGAACTTGAACAATTATATTGATGAAAAATTGCATGAAAAGTAATAAAATGTAATAAAGAATAATAAAAACTGCAAAACTTTGAACTGGATGCCTAAATCTGCCGCAATAAATTTGTGCTAGATAAAACTTGAAAATAGAACAGAACTAACACACAAGCTTGAAAAACAATATTAAAAAAGCAAAAAAAAAACAAGAACGTATGAAAGTTGGAGCGGCCGATGGAGAGATGGACTGCAAAAATGATAAATATTGCCACAAAATCTACATCCTCGTTTCCTGTTTTTTCGAAAATAAACGAGAAACAATCTTTTTCCAATGTCTAATTGACTGAAGCGGCTGTCAAATTCTGGTAGGCTAACGCATAGCTTTAAGCCTAGCACACTGAAGCACTGACTGCACCTCATAATCCCAGTAGTTCGAATTATCGGCATCATTTTGGTGCATTATGGCAGGCTAAACTAACTAAACAAACCTTCCAGCTGCAAAAGCTTTTTCGGAGCAGTTGATCGAAAATTGTGCTTGGCGGCTTTTCCGAATAAATACAAAAGGCTTAAGTTTGGTTCAGCGATGGAGAAATAGAAAAACACAGATCGAACATTTTTAAGAAGTCATAAGAAAAAATTTCAGGGCAATAAAAGTTGCTAAAAATACTGTAATAACGGACAGACTTACTGACAAATTCAAAATCATTGGATAAAGCGGTCGATACAAAACTTGAGCTTTAAAAGTTTAAATATTTTCAATTCGATCAGATTGGTATCATAATAATAATATCAAAAAATCAAACGACATCAAATGGTATAATATAGAAAAAAAGAACAATAGTCTCAGACAGCTTTTTAACTCAAGCTCAATTGGCAGGAGATAACAAGCCTAATAGCCTAATAATAAAGATTAAAAATTGAATAGCCATCCATCTATATTTCATAAGGCCACCAAGTTGGAGGGTTGAACTGTCTCTCGGAGGTCTATGAGTCACAAAATTGAAAGTTACAGAAGCAGAAAAGTTAAGACAAATCCTTTAGGCAAATTTAGATAAATTTGCTATTAAGGAAAATTTTCCCATTGAGGGAAAAATGGCATTAATTTACAATTTCTTTTCTATCCTCATAATGTCTAAATAATGCGCGAAATATGTCAATCAAAGCTGCAGATAGTATCTCAGTATTTAGCCTGGAATTCTCACCCTGAGTGACACAAAACACCACCCAGAGTTTGACAAGTTGTCATAGAAAATGGGGTCCTAGAATTGATTCAGAATTATTTTAGATAAATATATGTAGCTATTCTTGCGTATTTGAGTCTGCAGTCTGAAAAAATTGATGCCATAAATTCATCGCGTTTTACGTTAAGTAAAGATACTAAAGTTAAAATTTGTAAACTAAAGCTAACTTGAATACTATATTAATCTAAAAATTTTAAAAATAGGTTTGAAGAAATGAATAAATGTTTCATTTTCTTAAAGACAATGACTACAAATGTACATAATATAAAAACGAGAATAAAAAAATAAAATAAAAAATAAATATACATATAAATGAAACAAGCAATTTGCACTTTAGCCTTGATCATAAATGATGATCCTTGAGCTACAACTGATCATAAATGCGCGAAAATAGACTGAGAAAAGGCTGTAATTACAATAATAGTACCAGACAGACAAGGGGTCGGGTGGGACGCAGTTAGAACCGACTGATTTTACGGCTGATGATTCGTAATCGAGGGTTTCAGTCTGCAGATGCAAGACAATACGGACTTCTTATTATCAAATTAAGCACGTTTTATGGAGAATTGGGCTGGGATAAAACCCCACCAGATTTGTGGTTAAGCAACAGAGGTTTTCCGGACTACAGGAATTTATTAAGAAATTTGGTGAAATTAAGGAAAACAATACTTATCGGATCGGTAGCGAAGAGAAACCGCCAAGACAGCTGGCTTTCGGAATAAGATTAACCCGTTTATTTAGGTAAATATTGTAATGAAAACACTGGATTAACGGTAGAATCGTTCCTGTTAAAACTTGGTGACTATAATTTAGAAAACTGAATTTAAATGGAATTAAAGGAACGAATTTGACAGTTAGAAAGCAACCCGTGTAGACACTAAAAGCAACAGATGCAAATTAAGGCAAAATTTTGAAACTATGATTAATTATTACTGTTAGCATAGAATCAACACAAATGATAATTTTCAGATAACATATTTTGTCTTTTATAGGTGATAAATTTTAATGATCGAAGGCTATAATACTGAGGATGGGCGGCATAATGTTGATTGGTAAAAAATGTATATAATGTGGCAGATGTTTCGTTTCAAGACCATTTTCCAGTTTTAAAATCAATAGCCAACAAAAACATCAATTTAAAAATAAAATAAAATAAAAAAATAAAATTATAGTAGTTTTGAAGAATTGATAACGCTTCGGCTAATTTTTCGCATACAAAGCAATAAACTAACCTCAACTTGGTTCCAAAAAAGACAATCCCGTTTGGTCAAGCAACACTTCTGAATTGCCTATGTAGAAACGAGAGGAACAAGGTCAAAGACGAGGGTTAACTGAGCTTATAGGTAATGTAATGCATTCAGGAGACTCGTGATTCGACTTTTAATTTCGACAAAATCAAAACGCTGCTTACTTTAGTGCTTATGAGCCCATTAGGTGAACACTTAAGGTGGTAGTTTCATAATCGCAGTGACACATTTTTCGGACAGATCTATACACTACGAGTAAAGAGACTGATTTTCTTGAACTTGTACACCAAAAAACACCCAGAGC
>JASANF010009882.1:0-22578 GCA_030248245.1 Trissonchulus sp. WLG1_4
CAGCAATTTATTGCAAAATTGTTAAGTAAATTATAGTTTTGTCGAAGACAGCTTGTCCATGACTTTCATAGAAAGTAAACCTGTCGCTGCTATAATTGTATTTTAATGAATGAATATCATTAGATGTTGCAGCACTCTATTTATTGATAAGAAAATTCAGGCCAAGACTTTACAGTAAAGCTAACTATTTTCATAAAATTTAAATTTTGTTTATTAAGCTATCCTAACGCTAAAACGATGCACCAATCACTTTAGCATGCACTGATTACTTTGATTTTGTTTTCCTATCACTATTGATTAATTATTACATGTTCTTTCCGTACATTTAGAGCAACTACATATAACACTGGAAATGTTTCACTATTCATGTGTACGGTTTCGTCTGAAAAACAGTAACCGCATGTAGGTACACGTTATGTCCAATTATAAAAGACGGCAATATTTATCTGTTCAGATATCAGATGTTTAGCAAGAGTTGTGATATTTAGCAGAAAAAACAATAGTTTTCAAACTATATAGGGCTATTTGCAAAACATTGTTATTCTAGATTTAATAAAAATATATCTGTAAAAAACATTGAACACATTTAAAAAAATTTATTTCATTTGAAAACACGAATCAATAGGACCAGCAACTACATAAGTCATGTAGTTAAAGTATTTGTTGTCAGTCTGTATTTGTTTTAGGACCATAGATGCATGTAAAAGTGGGATAAAAGGGTATCTACCCCTCCCCCCCAGAGTCGTCAGCATCAGAAGTCCCCTCGGACGACAGGCACTTCCCCATTTCCTCACTTCTTTCTCTCACGGCCAACAAAGTGCCCCTATAATGAGTTAAAAATCTCAGCTCCCTGTAATACGGTTACTTGGAATAATACGGTGACTTGGGGTTTCTATTTGTGTCGAAATGTGGAATATCAGCATTTCAAGTATACGACGTGTAAATTAACTTCAAATTTGTACCTCAGGTAAAAATTCACAACGGAAAAAACAGTAAAGTTTGACAGGCTAAATACTTTACTATGAGTATGCTACTGCATTAATTTTTACATTGTTAGGAACATTGGTTACTGGGCTATACGTGACGTAAATTTTAACCCGGAAAAAGTATGAGTTATTAAAAAGTTAAAGAAAATTGTGCTGTATGGTCACTTTTGGAGTAATATGGTCACCGGTGTCCGGTAGTAAGGGCACTGTGGGGCTGTATGTTTTCGTGCATTTTTAGACTCAAAATGCCAAAATCCAATCAAGTTTTTCCAAATACTGTGACCAAACCTATGAAAACGACTCATTTAAGTGTGCCCAAAATATGTGTACGATATATTTTACAAGGAGAAAAGTTCTAAATTTATGTGAGCGTTTTCATTATATTCAATAGGGATTTTATATATAATATGGTAGTGGACTCTGTGCTTTGTAAAAAATTTGCAGTTTATCAGTTAAACCTAAGTACAATTACTCATAGACTGCACTGAATCAAATGACGTGTTCTAAATTTGCAAACGTTTTTATTATACTTCACTTTGCAAAACGATAGGTGAGGCAAAATTAGCTTTGCGGGACTTAGGCTGTAGTCTTCATCTTACTTTAGTTACGAAATAGTCTATAGTCATAAACTGTATACTTAGACTATTTGAAAAAACTGATCTTGGGACAACCGGGACAAAAAGACAATCTTGGTATTGAGATTAGGACACGTATATATAATTGATTAATCGCTCAAGTTTGTAAAATTGCGCCTATGCATATTTTGTCAAATTTTGATACTAAAAATCGACACTACCGATCCTGATCGCCGATCAAAACTTTCAAAGCTGATCTGAATTCAGTAATCCTATCCGATCTGACCCCGGATCGGTATTCAATCTGATTCACATCAATAGCGGGTAACATACGGTTACAAATAGGTACAAACGCGTACATGGTCTGTTTCGTGTAACCATGGCCAGCCTCAGCATGAACCGGGCTTTGATGATAGTCTATATGACAATTCGTTTGCTATAGCCCGGTTCATACTTCAAGGACACAGTGACAAGTACAAGGACAAATTTTGGTCAGCTGCTGTGAAAAACTGAAAAGTGTGTTTGAGCTATTATTTGCATGCAGTCTAGAATTGACTTCAACTATCGTCATGCAGAAATTTGGCACACTTGGCTTTACAGTTTTTCTGAAATCACTTGGGGACAAGGACAAGAACGAGTATGAACCGGACTTCTAAGGGCAGCACGCAAACCGTTAATGCGCGTCGTCTTTGTCCTTGTCCCAGTCGTTTTGTCCCTAAGCAATTTGATAGCCAATTGGAACAAATTTTTGCATGAATAATGGTAATAATGGTAAAGTCAAGACTGGTACGTTATGCGATTAATGGGTTTATGGTTTAAGGTTTAGGGTTTAACGTTTCGTTCTCACTGGCAGTTTAAAGTTTAACGATATTTGAATGTTGTATACTCATTGGATTGATGCAAAAGCTCCGCCTATTCACAGCTTTGCAGCTGATTGGCAGAATACAGAAGCTCCGCCTACAGCTCGTAGCTGATTGACTAAATTCTTAAACATTAAATTAAAAAGTAGAAATTTTTCAATATCGTTAAACCTTAAACCTATGCAGTGAGAAAGTGCAATATGCTCCAATCATGTTTTACGCTAAACCTTAAACCTGCAGCGGAAAGTGGGCATAAGTTCGCCGAAACCAATCGGTCAGCTTTTCGCAGCAGCTGACCAAATTTGTCCTTGTCCTTTAGGACGAATATATATGAAATTGAAATGTGGATTAGTGTCCCCAACTGGTCCAACTTTGTTAACCCAACCATGTTTTAATCAATGAGCTTGATTAAACTTTCTCTGAAGTAACTACAGGTTTAGAAAGTTTATATGAGTCGTTTAATATATCATGAATTTTAAAAAGTTACGAAAAACATACAATTTTGATGCGCAGTGTGGTTGAGTGGTTGCTGTCAAATTAGGAAACCGAACCCGATTAGTCAATATACTTGTAGCTAAAGTCCAGATCTAAGTGTTTTCGGCCAATATTGGCACAACAATCGAAATATCTTGAGTCGATGCAGATAAAAAACTTGGTAACGTCGGTAACTGGGACTAATAAAACGTATATCATATGACCTTGTATATCATCTACTTCATACTACCATTTTTAGCTGCACTATGCTGTCCGTTATTATGTTTTTTTTAAATTTTTAATAAAAACTAATTCTATATTAGCAACGATCCTGCATATAAATCAATTATATAAATTATACATTTATTTTTCAAGTTTAAAATGTTCAAATACCTATTACAATATTCATTTGCTGTCTGAGTCTGAGTTCTGGCCTGTTTTCAGCAATCAGCAGTTGAAAAACCTATTTTTTTCATTCAGTTTTTAGGGAAAAAAGGTGGGACCGTATTACCCTATGTGACCATAATACCCAACGCAAGTGACCGTACAATCGTAATTTGGCCATAATAAAAGATAAAGTTTGGCAATTAATAACTTTTGTTTCTCAACGAATATTAACTTTATACTGGACATGTATGTAGGTCTTACGACTACTACTAATGCTGTACAAATGAGTTTTCTGATTATTACCGGTAAAAAGTTATGTGGCGGTGTGGGTAATATTGCACAAAGGGGGCAAATTTCTGCCCATATTACCCAGTTTTACCCAATAGACTCAAGATCAAAATGATTGGTTTTTAGTTTCAACTATTTTGCATGCAGTGCCTGGATTGGCTAGCTTAAATGTCTGTCAAAAACCAAATACATACTATGAAGTAGTAGTAGTAGTAGTAGTAGAAGAAGAATAGTATGAAAGATGTCTGTAAAGCAGTAAAAAAGCAAAAATGCATTTTGATTGACAAATTTTTTAACTTTTGTTTTTGTTTGTTTTGACTCGAAATTTTATAGATTCATCATACATTTTTCATGTTTAATTTTAACAATTTACAATTTATCAATCGCTAGGTGGCAAAATAAATTGTTTGGGGCTATGGCATACCGGCACAAAATTTATTAATATAGGTATGATACAGGTATGCCCAATTTGGCTGTTCTGGTTACAACTGATAAAATGTTACAACTATATAAAATATTTTCTGAAAAGAAACCATAGTGAATCAAATAGAGCTTTCAACTTGCCTAATGCTTGAGTAAAATTGATGACTTTCTATAGAACAAAGTACAAGGGCAACATTATAAATATTATTATAGTTTTCATTATGAATTAAATTACATCAAAACAAAACTATACTTTGTCAATTGGGTAATATAACACAAATAATGAAATAGCGCAAGCTTTGGTCTATATATCAAAGCAAGCATAGAATTTGAAACTTTGCTACGTAAACATTAGCCTGTTTAGGGTAGCTAAGCTTACTACATTACGTACGAAACTATAAGAAAGCACGTAATAGCACGTATTTTACGAGAAGGGAAAGTAAGTTAAGGACCTGTCGCCGCTGTGGCGGCGACAGGAAAAAGAGCATAAAATCTAAGTGCCTAAACATTGAATTCTGCCATAGATTTGGCATGTTTACCACAGGAAGGTTTTGGAACAACTTACTTTGTCCGAGGTTTTAGCATCAGATGGGCGTTGGTTTTTCCAGCCATGCAACTCACTGCTTATATGATAAGCTACACCGTTTACCTAAACTTTACTGCGCAGCAGATTTTTGAAATGGTTTACCTATTTACAATGGGCTTTAGCGCTTACTGCTAAGTGAGAACACCTTTTGCATACAGCTTCTGCTTGTTTGATTACATGCATATGTAGATTTTGTAAAGATGAACCCGACTTTTGGCAAATCAATTTGACTAGGAAAAAATCTTACGGATTTGCCAGAATAGAGAAGACTGTTATCATTAATACCTTTGTTACTTCTCATTATATGCTTCTCATAACAGGTAAACTGAAAAACGCCAACAAAACTCAAAACTTAAATTGCAAACTTATACGAATTTCACATCCCAAACATGTCTAAGCCATTTCACTGTTGGCTGCTTTGCAAACACGGGTAGAAATATGCACATTACGTATTAGCAAGAGAACATAATAGGACCATAATAATAGGTAGGATCACATGCAATTCATAGGCTGCCCTTAAAGTACAATCGCAATTATAAAGTGACGGGAACTACAACCAATAACAAGTGTTTTGCCTCTAGGTGGAACAAAAAGGTCATGATTCATGAAGGAAAGGAATATTGCCTCAAGAGGGTAGAACGTGAGTCGTGGGTAACCACGACGGGTTGGGTATTGAGTTCAAAAGTGCCACTGACTAAAGTAGTATTCTAAAGGAAACGATTTGGGCGATCTATGTACTAAATTATAGCTAAAAAATTGGGCTATTTTATGGTGTGTTTTTTTTATTATCTGTTTAAAAAATGTATTCCAAAAAGTGTCTGCAAAATTGCTTTTTTTGGTCATTTACCAACAAATTCTTGTCAAAAATTAAATAACAGATTAAGGATGTTTGTTAACAGCAAACGCGTGCTTGCTTGTTGCCGGCTAGCAATAAATAGACTACAACATTTGCTGTATCTGATGCACTCAAAGCTAAATCTGGCTGTTGTTGTGGCAATCAAAAGTCACAATGGCGCCATACATACGTGAAGGAAAAAGTCTAAATTACATATTACTCAAAATAAGCAAAACCTAGGTTTTACTGTATGGCATTAAAACTAAAAATTGACTGCTAAATATATAAAATATATACAATTCAAAATATAACAGTTCAACATTCCAAGCTAGTCAGGTTTATAGTCTCGTATTTAGTAGTTGATCATGTAGGATGCCATATAAATCTATGAGTATGAAGGCTTTAAAAAATTTTGGATTTGTTATTTTAATAAAAAAATTTCAAAAAAATTAATAAATTGCTCAAGTCGGATTTGAACCTTCAAACCAGTCGTTCACAAGGCGAACGCTTTAACCACTCGGCTACGCTGGCTTGCTTTACGTGCTTAATAGTCTATATACAATGAAGATTCAAAAATTAACACGTCAGTTGCAGCTAGTTTTTTTACATAATGTGCAGCTGCAAATAATTTTTTTATATTGCGAAAACGCTGTATTCAAACAGCGAGTAAATGGTCAATTTCAACTGCTCAGCCAATCACAGTTTGTAAGACGGGAGACAAAACTGATGGCTGATGCGAAAACACAGTTGCACCAGAAATTCAAATTTAGCACTGTTGGGAACTTTAAGTTAAGGAATGACACCGAACTACATTAAGTCCGACATAATTTAGTCCGACTATAAGTTTGGGCCATTCCTAAACCACCGGACTAAACGGTTTAGCGCGAAAAATTAAGTCCAGCTTGATCGAACTAAACGGACTTAAAAATTAGCGCGCTAGCTGTTAAAGTCCCTTTAATCCGGAGGTTTTGGAATGGCTTTTTTATTTTCTTCAAAAAATGTATGTATCGAACTTCACTGCTTCATAGCAACTTAGGGCCTATACCGGATTAAACGGACTGCACTTACAGCTACGCTTTAATTTCAGTTGATAAAAATTTTGTTTTCGTTTTCGCTTTCGTTTTTGCTTTCGTTCAATTTCGTTTCGTTTTCGCTCTTTGCTTCGTTTTCGTTTTCGCTCGTTGTGTAATTTGGCAGCTGAGGTGGTCTCAGTTGTCAAGTTAATTGCGATATGTTTCTTTAAAGTTTAGTATATTTACCTAAGCAGCTGAGAATGAGAACGGCAAACATGAATAGCAAAGCACTACTCAGGGCAACATTAAAAGACAGGCGCTTACATCCATTAAAAACTAATCAAATCAAGTGTCTAGGCTTACAACTTTTAAGTCGTAATAGAAATTATTTGAGTTTCGTGCATTTCGTTTTCGTTTTCGCTTTCGTCTTCGTTTTTATTTCGTTTTCGTTCAATTTAGTTCAACTGAAATTAAAGCGTAGCTGTATTTTGGTCCTAGGTTTTATAACGGCAAGTCGGACTAAACGTACTAAACGGTTTAAAATAAATGTGCGACTTAATTTTAGCTCGAACCCATTCCTAAACTACCACCGGATTAAACTTTTTAGTCCGATCCCGTTCCTAAGGTACCACGGGATTGAACTCTCAGCTGGACTTAAATTAGTCCGTTCCTGAACCGGATTTAAAAAAATCCCTTTAGTAAAATAAATAAATCCCTTTAGTTTAAATAAATAATTCCACTCGCTGCATTTTACATGGAGTTTTAGTCCGTGTTCTGTTACGTGGAGTAAACGGACTTAACTTCCCGGTGCCCCCCAATTATTCGCTTGCTACTTATGACTATTTTAACCAATTTGGACGATCTATATATCAAAATGTAAACGAATAAGTGGGCTATTTTATAGTGTATTTTAATTATCTGTTTAAAAAAATCTTTGTCAAAATTGCTTTTCTTGGTCAATTTTTAACAAATTGTTGTTAAAAATTTCAATTTTTTTCAAAAAATGGCTTTTAAAAAGATTTTGGATATGTTATTTTAATCAATAAATTTCAAGAATTTTATTTGATTAATTTACTCAAGTCTGACTCAAAATCCAACCAGGCGTAGTCAAATCGACCGCTTTAACCACTCGGCTACGCCGGCTTGAACGATAAGGTGCTAAATAGTATTTATATATAATGTATAGTAAAAAATTAATATATTATCATTTGCAGATAGTTTTTTGCATTATGTGCCGCTGCAAATATTTTTTTTTTATATTGCGAAAACGTTGTATTCAAACAGCGAATTAATGGTCAAATTCAACTGCTCAGCCAATCAGAGTACAGTTTGTAGGCGGAAACAAAACTGATTGGCTGGTGCGAACGAACATTATATGTAGTTGCAACAGAAATTCAAATTTATCAGTGTCGGGAATTTTAAGTTTAGGACTGACACCGGACTAAACTAAGTCCGACTAAATTTAGTCCGATTATAAATTTGGTTCATTCCAAAACTACCGGATTAAACAGTTTAGCGCGAAAAATTAAATCCAGCTTGATCGGACTAAACAGACTTAAAAATCAGCGCGCCAGCTGTTAAGTCTGTTTAATCCGGAGGGTTTGGAATGGTTTTTTTCAGCATAATTTTTATACCGTTTACTCCAATTATAATTAACCCTTTAATCCGGTAAAGGAATAGGCCCCTAGTTATTTGTGATGAACAGAAAGAGGAGACCCAAATTTAGAAAGAAGAGAGAAATGGAGGCGCCGGAAATGGAAACCGGGCCGCTTGCTTCGAAGACAAGAATGCCACCACTACACACCACCGCCCTCAAGTCTCGTAGTCCCTATTTCTCATTTACAACAGTGCCCCCCCTTCGAACATCGTTGCGATCCTGCAACGACACTTGGTCGGTCGATACTTATGCTCCCGGGGCGAACCCGATGCCTCCAGGGCGGAGCACATTCACACATTCACATCCTCTAAGCCTACTTCAATCACACCACATTCAGGGTTTCCTGGCTCACCCGCAACCACAGGGTTTCTCGATCGGCCCAGAACGTTTCTCAACCAAATCCGAGGGTTTTAGCTAGCTCACCGTTAACCGAAACCGAACGTTTTCTCCGGCTCACCCCTAACCGAAACTGAGGGTTTTTCCTGTTGGGCCCCAGCCCAACAGGTTTTTAATTTTTATTTTGTATTCTCAGTGCGCTGCTAACGTTAAAGTGTTAAAATGCGGAGTTTGTTTTACACGTCCGCCACCGTCAAATTGCACCCGTCTACCTACTTACTTACCTTGCTGGCTTGTTTCTGTTAATGTACTGCCTTCGCAACTTTCGCCGTTACGCAGGCATGGTAAACAAGATTACAAAAAATTGCTTTCCCCGGAAACGATGCAACAGCCTTCGGTTTATGAGTACAACAGCTAAACCACTACACCATTCTACCGTCTCGTCTTTTATAGCTAAGAGTGCCTACTAAACTTTATGCCATAAGGTGCCTATGTCATAACATAGTTTTGGAAACTTTGCAGATGAAGTGTTAACGACATACATGCCTATTGTACGAAATCTGAAGGTTTTGTAGTCTGATTAGCAGACAGGTTTAGTACGTGTGCATCAAAAATTACATGTTATGTAGCTGTCCCAACAGGTTTACGATGGCCTCTGGCCAATGTACTTGAAAATTGAAGCTTTTTGCTTACTGAGTGTTTTTGCCGAAAATTGGGCTTGTTCGGAATACCCTTAACCTAGGGACCAACCAAAGAGACTATGTACACATCCATACAGCACACAGCACGATTGAAGTGCCAAAGAAGTTCTTGCCTTGACTGTCGAAGTCTTAGTTATAGAAATGTCAAAACCAAAAACCGTCATTTACTTCTTTATTAGTTCCTTCTTCAGACGTTACTCATATCTTTTAAATTGTTATGTTAACTGTCCGACATATTGTATCGATAGTAGAAGGACGGTATACAGAGATTTTCTGCTTCACTTAATCGTATTAAAAACTTTTTAGAAACTATCACAATTGTACTATGGTGGTCCTGTGGTACGATTCTTGCTTCAGGTGCGAGAGGTCTCCAGTTCATATCCCGGGTGATATGAATTTTTATTCTGTTTTCTAAATTAAACTTTTGCGAAAAATAGTTGAACTTGATTTTTTTTCTGTGTAGAAACTTTCAATTGTCTATTTTTAGACATTCCAAACGTTCTTTATGATTTTTTAAAGTTTTTTCAAATATACTTTTTACACGAATTTTGAAGAAAAGGGGTCGGATATGTAACTATTTTGGTCGGGTCGTGTACTCTTTTAAAGGTCCCTTAACCCAAATTGTTTCTTGAAGTAAACATGACGCTGGGTGAAAATTTTGAACCTCAGGGTTTAGTCATAGTAAAAATCGGGACACACGCACACATCGGGATTTTTTTAAAAGATTTTTCCATTATGCAAATCAAAGCTATCTTGCGGCTAATTTGAAAGTTTAAAAATATTTAGTTTCAATAGGTTTTTCTGTGTGACGTGATTAAACTTCCATTTAAATCAAACAAACTGCACATCATGAGTAATGACTCCTTCTGCTGAAAAAAACTGCTAATTTTGCCCAAAGCTACCGCTACACCGCCACCAAAGCAGGAATAAGAGCTCAGAAACCTAAAAAGCATAAAACCGACTGCATCATGCGCCCTCTCATACGCCCACTTATGCGCTCTCTCATGCGCCCGTTCATGTGCCCTCTCATGTGCCATCGTGTGAGTAGGCCTTACAAATTGCAAAGCTCCTGTTAACCTAACTATATCATAATGCAGGTGGTTTGGCAAAATATTGTCAAACTTTGCACGACATCTTTGGCTGACCGACACGGCACTCCAGCAACTGACTTTGGCAGGCGATTTTTATATATATATATACTAGCTACCGTAAAGTTTGAAGCTAAAGTGACGCCACACCATTTTTTTGTGATAGTTTTTGACTGTTAGTACTGAAGTTACTGCCTAGAGAAAGAGATATAAATATAAAACTTGGCTTTAAAATATTTTGATGCCGCGTTTTATATTCCAAGGATATCCTCGGCTGTGCAAGCATGTCGCTACCACATCATTCAAAATCAATTTAACCCTACTCGCAAAACGTGCTTGTTTCCACTATACTATTGACTACCTATGTTTAAACAGTTTTATAGATTGCCATTATGTCGGTCTTAAAGTAACTCATACGTTCCAACCAAGTAGAGCTAGCTGTCGGTTACAGAGAGTCGCGTTTAATACTGCAAAATTGGAACCATTATTTTGTTTTTGTGTCAAAGAAACGGTGAATGACGCCAAATCTTAAAAAAGCTGTGTACTGAATGGTGCAATTTGCTCATTCTCTCGGTAGTTGAAATTCATAACATTAAACCCGAACGACAAGAAAGTAAAAATATGTCTTGTAAACTTACCGTAATATTGTCAAACTTGAAACGTATGGTATTGCCGGCATTGAGCGAAATGTACTCTGGACTGTTACGATTGTATTTTACGCTGTTAGGACCAGGACTTGTTAGTGTAACATCGATCTGGCCGCTGTCCACGGAAAAATCCATCATGAGTGGTGGCTGAACATGTTTGTCGACACGAATTGTACCGGAAGCGGCGGCTTTTGTCTCCATATGAATCTAAACTCACGAAAACAGGCTCGTTATTAACCACCACCACAGCTCTTGGCTTTTTAGACACACACTCACAATGCGAAATTTCAAATTTTAATCGCTCATAACTACCGTCTAGATAAAGCAACAAAGGTACCACTGCAGTCAGTACAAGCTCACGGAGGTTTGCGCAAATCGACTCAATATTAGCTGGGATATAACAGAAATCAATTTTCAGCAACGTTTTTGATCTTTTTTTAGCCACACGTATCTCAAGTTGTGCTGAACCGTTCCGTGTTGCCAATATATCAAATTGTAGGTCTCAATCCGCCACACTGTTCACATACAATCTTGGCGGCATGGGTGGCTTTGAAACAGTTGTTATTCACGACAAGAACATGTTTTTGTAGGTTATCTTAGGCTCTAAGTTTATTTTTGACAATTTGTAAGCCGAAAAGTCGTAAAATAATGGAAAAATGAGATAAAGTGCTGTTGGGGGCGGGGAGGGAAATTGGTAAACCTATTTTTTGGAATAGAGCACCTCTAGGTTTTGTAATATAACCCCTATTCACAAATTTGTATTGAGCTCCGATCAATTGAAAATAGCATTTTCAGTGTTTATGAAAGTGAACGTAGGCCAAAGTGTGAAACCAAAAATAGCTATAATCAGTGTTTTTTGACAATTTTGAGTGCGTTTTGAAGTTTTAAAGCATTTTCTGGGCTTAACTAGCAAATTCTGCAGGCTACGTTAGCGAAATTTTTCATTCAAATTTCGAGTTTTTGGTTCCTAAGCCTCAGCCTAAACCTAAACCCTGAACCTAAGCCTAAGCCTGATACTTAGCTTAAGCCCCATACTTAGCCTAAGCCCAGGCTATATTTAAACGGGTTCCGATTTCCAGGTGTCTTATCTCAGAATATTCAAAAAATAGGGTATTTTGACGCAAAAAGCTTCCCCAAGGTGCTCTACTCATAAAAATAGGTCCGCTATTTCCCCTCCCTTCAACTGCATTTAACCTCATATACATAACCTAATCATACATGTAACAGCACCGAAATTTTGGGTACCCCTCCCCCCCCTTGGTGGGACCCCCCTCCCCTGCGTCAACTCATTTTTGACCCCCCTCCCTCCCCAAAATGACGCAAATTTTACCTTTTTTGACGAAAAAGCACCGATTTTGACAATTTTTGGCAAAAATTTCGATAAAAATCGCTTAAATTTTACAAACAAATGCTAATTTTTTCTAATTTTGGCCGAAATTTTACTCCCGCCGGGACCCTCCCCCTTCTTTTCCCCCTGGCGGGACCCCCCCTCCCTCCCCCTGGTCCGAATTTTGGGGGGGGGGGTCCCCCCCCCCATCTCCCCCCCCAACTACATGTATGAACCTAATTCTTTTCAAAGTGGCAACTAAAAATGGCAATGGCGAAATGTGCAGTAGCGTACCCAGGATCTCGTGTCGCGAAGTGGAGGCTGAACTGATTGATGGTCCACGACCGGGGAGTGTGCAGAAGTTTAGCATTTCAGGAGTTTTGAACTGATTGCATTAAAAAAAGTTACGCAACATGTCGTGCAATCATAGTGGTTCATAGTCATAGGAGTCTGGGGGCTGCAGCCCCCAGAAGTTGGAGCTTTTTCAGACTTTCAAATAAAATTTGCATTAAAAAAGCAATTCTAAGCAACACTTGTTAAGTTGTTAAGCAACAAAAAATTATAGTTGCTGCAGCGGTCTGGGGGCGGCAGCCCCCAGGAAAAAAATTTTGAGAATATTACATTTTTAGGCCAAATTTGGTGATTTGTAGACGTATCGGAATTTTTTTCAACCGGCAATAAAAAAACTAAAATAAGAATATAATTTGTAATAATAAGTAATAAGGAGAATTAGGGGCGAGGTCCCCTCGAATGAAAATTGTGCAGTGCATCGCTGGCAAGAGCAAATACACCATTGATTATGAAAACATGATGGGGAAATTTGGTGAGGATCTATCTAAAGTCTGACAAAAATGCTGCGGCACTTACATACTGATTTAGTGGCATGACTTCTGCGCGGCTACTCTGAATAGTCAAAATCTGTTATTTTCGTAACGCGTTAACACATTTAGTTTCGAGCGCTCTGAATAATCCACTTTGGGCGATACAAATTTTCAGCAAGCGTCGGTTAAGGTGGTAGTGTCGCCAAAGCAGTTTTACTCCTAGGTTGCAAAAAAAGAGCTTTTTCCTTTGAAATTGTACGTTCACTGAGAAAATAGTCTAACGCTGCATGGTGTCAAAAAATTGCTGCCAGACACTAGACTACCAATATCGACCAATATATTGGACCAACCGCAATTTGTAAGCCAGACATAACACAGTAGGGCTGTAAATGATCAAAAAATAATGAAAAGGTCAGATTGGCCAGCTCGTGAACTACACTTAATGTGTCGACGCACAATTTTTTGCCACAAATAAGAAAAAAGAAAAATAAGGGTACGTTTTTTCTTTCTATTTCAAAATAAGCGCCCATATAAGCCGCCCCGTATATACTATATTGCAACTGTCTTCTATGATTGTATGTAGTTTTACTGTTTTACTGTTTTTTACTGTGTGTATCATTTTGTACACGTGGAGATATGCATCATATGCGTATACGCTATATAACAGGCGGGCTGTCAACCAACTTCCACGAAGACACCAAAGTTAGGCCCCGTAAAAATTCTGGTGTCTGGTCTCCCCTGAGAATTTTTGGTTCCGGGCAGTGTGTCTTATAAAAACTGCTGATAAAAATTGTTTTCTTAAACACGTTAGCACCAGTAGGATTTTTAAAAAGATTTGAGTTACTACCAGTAGGGGTAGATTTTGCGCGAATCTGCATTACCAAAAAAGGGGAGGCTGCACAGCATACCCAGTCCCCTCCCCCCCTAATTACGCCACTGATTTTGATTCCACTGGAATTATGCATGAGCATGCGCTGCTTGATTTTTTGCTTCTTTTGCTTTGCTACCACTGACTTGGAACTTAAAGTTGCTGATGGGTTGACATACAGTCCTGGCCTCAAATAGTGTCACTTTACTCGAATTCTACACGAAGTCCACACGAACTTTGACTCGAATGTAAATTGATACAAGTTCGAGTGGTCCACTCGGATCCTCAATTAAACTTTTGACCTAATGGCTAAGAAATTGTTGCTGCTACGTTCTCATATAAGCCTACCTACGTAGTAAATAAAGACAGCCTCTAGCTTAGCTGCATATGTATGTATGTAGGTGGGCTCCTAGGTCACTGAAAGGTCACACTAACTTCACTCGAATTTCGTTGCACAACAAAGTCTGCTGGCCACTCGCACTCACACGCACGAAGGCCACTATTTGAGGCCAGGACTGTAGTATAGGCTTTTGACTTTGTCACTGTTATGCACGGCACAAAGTTTATGCATTCTATGTATTTTATTACACTGCTTGCTGGTGAGTTTTATCGATTTTCGATAATACTGTGCTGCCAAAAACTAAATACTAACTTTTGCACTGAGCTGGCACGTTTTCCGTAATTTAACGAAACCCCGTTTTTCCTTGAAATTGAGACTGCGTGTAAGATGTAGGTTTTGCTTTTGCATGGAAAAAATGACTTTATATATAGTATATGCAGTTTGCCTGCTTTTGTCGCTCGGTTATGTTTTGCTAGTGTGTATATATGCTCTTTGCTTGGAATTATCCTTTTGTAGTGCGGTAGCGTCGGGGCTTCTGACTAAAAGGCATATTACGGCTAACTATGTATATAGGCATTTGGACAGGTGAAATTAAACAAGAAGATTGATGATTGTGACGAAATTGTCGAATGTGAATAGGTTTTCAAAATGTAATTTTTCCGACTTTGCGACTTCATTTCAAACTGTACCTTGACGTAAATTTTGAAAATATGGAAAAAACAATTTTAAAATCTAAAATCTAAAATCTAAAATTTTATTGAAGCAGTTTTACAGTTATGCACAGTTGACTGCGTTTGCGACACTTTCCCCTTAACAAGAAAATTCTTTCTAATTAAACTAGCTCTTATTTGATGTATGTACATAGCATTAGCTTGTGTTGAACTTGAAATTTTAACTTTGTTTTCAAAGGGAAAAAAATTTTAAATAAAAAAACAAAAAAATTGTCGATGGCATTTGTTACATTTTATTGCGGTTTTACGTAGAAAATTGATAGCTGCAACTTTTTTTAAAAGTCGTAAGAGTGGGCTTATTTTTTAATTCGAATAAATACGTTTAGTGACATTGACAAAAAAATTTATTTTTAAATTAATTTTTCGTTACCTACATTTCAGCGTTTGATACTTTTCTCAACTGCATACTTGTATTATATAGCTCTACATTAGCTGTTTTTTTGGAAAATACTTATGTGTAGGCCAACTTCAGGTTTCTGGAATTGGGCTATATGATTAATGTTTTCAACATTACTGGCAGCTACGATAACCGATCTGCATGAAACTTTCTTTACACGCTACTAAAACAGATGCATTTGGAGGTACCGAACCTTTTTAAGTAATATTTTTATGATTTATATTCCTCAATACCGTAGAATCTTTAAAAAAAGTCATATTTGATAAAATCTGAAATTACGAAAAGTGTGCCATTACTGATTCGACAAAAATGGCACCTCGCAAAACAATAGTAATGAATTTACGCTATACATTGAAGCTACTTGATTTGGTTAAGGCACCGCTGAGCAACGACCTTTCAAATCTCATTCAAATGCGAAATCTCACTTATAATACCTTCAGACAGTCTACTAAAATGCTCCAAGCGAGTTGTGTCCATTTTTGGCTGCACTTACGCAAAAACCGCAAACAAGTATTGGCCAGACGAGGCGAAAGAAACTTTCCTGCTGAATTAGAAGCGGAAAATTTTGGGGTCTGAATTTCATTTTGTAGAATGTCAATATTTCAGCGGAATTATTAAACGCGGTCACTAGTTTGTGTCTAAAAAGAACTTTATTGTCTGCTTTTTGCACACAGTTACTGATGTTGCTGAACAGCTCCAAATTCTCTCAAACAGCAGAAAAAGGCTTGAAATAAAAAGCATATAGCAATCAAGAAAAATCAATATTATCTGCTACATATAATCAGGGACTCGAACACGTATCGATTGCAGCCGACGCTACCATCATACCACCTGACTGCATACCTCTCCGCATTATCCATTATATACTTTGGTTATCAGCTTGGGATCATGACTATTATTACGAGAACGTCAAACAGAAGTTCAAACATACGTTACAATATTGGTTTTCAAAGCTGACCAAATAAAGAACCGTGTCAAAAAGAATACGTTTTCAAAAGCGCATTATACGTTTGAAAATGCGAATTTTAAAACGCATATTCAGCCTTCCAATTCGTATTACTTGACGAATGGCTGAAACGCAATGCCATGTCAGCTGACTCAACTTGTAAACGAGTCTAGCTCTGGCAAAACGTATAACTGCACACATTTAGGTTAGGCTAATCTCTACTTTCATATACTTATTGATAGTAGCGTATGGATATAGTATGTATATGAGTGACCGTTGATCCGTCATGTATGGGCCATAGTGTTGGCTATTATACTCAAACATTGTGGCCAACGAAGCTTAGAGCAGCAGTTTGCGGCAACAGCTGACAACTCTACTAATCCCAAAGCGCATATTTGCTGGAACAATTCGCATAAATTTCCAGCAAATATGCGAATTAAAACGTATCAAAATAAAGCGTATAATACGCTTTACTTTTGACACGGTTCCTAAGTGAGATAATGAAATAAACATAGGACAATATTTGCTTATAACTTTATAAAAAGTTACTATCTATGCGTCTTATTTTACTGCTAATATTAATTTAAGTTTCTGCATCCTGTGACAAGCGGTGGTTAGCTGAGCATCTAGTTATTAGACGGAAGGTAGGGGGAAGAACGTTGCGAAAAGCTGTTTACTGAGAAATGCGACCTACGTGCCCTTCCAGTGTTAAGGGGGTGGGGCTACCCAGGTCAAAAATCAAAGTTGTCCAATTTTGCTTATTTTCACATATGTTACTCCCCCAAGGCACCCTAACGTCAGATGAGAACAATTAAGCTTGAAGGTGCACTTTTGGTTCAGTGCATTCGTCAGTGTATTTACACAGGCAAAAGTACCCAAAAAGCCTAAAAGTAGCCCTTAGTTGAACAGTTCTAACACAAACCACATCAAGCCAATCAGGCTGAAACTTGGCATATTAGCAGCCCACATGCATGCGCAAGATCGTATGATTCGAATTTTTGATATGTACAGCTAAGTTTTTGGTTGAGTGGAAAAAAATGAAAGAAAAAAAAAGAAAACTTTAATTTAAAGAAAAGTAACAAGAAAATTTAAAGAAAAATGAAAGAAAATTTTAAGAAGAAGAAAATGAAAGAAAATTGAAAGAGAATAAAATAAAGTGGAAAGAAACGAGAAAAAAATAGAAAGTATAGTAATTGAGGCAAACGTTAGATTTGCAAAGAATAAGTGATTGGCGCAGATGTATTACGTCAAGTGCGCGCGCAGTCTACCTATGATGCGCGCGATATTCTGGCTAATAACTAGACTTACATCACATATAATTCTAGCTTTAATTACAGACATATGTGGTGCTTGATTACTTAATTTTTGACAATTAGAGAGCAAATGTCATTTCAAATTTCTAATCTGGAGATTCTGTGGTGTTTTCTTTTGCTAGTGGTTTTTCACTGACTAGTGACTATCCGTGTAACCCTTAACGATGAAGTTACGCCAAACTATCTAACTTTTCTTGATAGACGTCACAAGTAACTTTTGATTTTTGTTTGAAGATTTCGTTTTGAAAAAATATTTTTGGGTATTTATATTATATTATATTGTATTATATTGTATAACTTATTCAATTTTATGTATATATCATTAGTATGTTTTAAAACTATCCTAAATATAGTGATAATTTTAATAATAGGGTCACATGACTTTGGAAGGGCTGGTTTTGATGTGCTAAACATGAAATAAGCTTACATTATGATGGACGCGGCCCGGTTCTCTGGTTCCAGGTCAATAAAGTTGGAGTTATTTTATTGTCAATATTAATATTACTTTTTTCGGCACATAAGTCAGCGGTAACCTATAGTTTTATATGGTGTCAAATGAGAGCTGTTCTTATATCCTATCTGATGCCGAAAACTAGCACTTTTTAACATCTAGCAAAAAAATTTATGGCGGAAATAAATTTTACGTAAACTTTGTATTTTTTAAAATATCACACAACGTCCGTGTTACCATTGATATAACAAAGGAAATGCTTTCATGAAGTCACTCATACAATTGTGATCCTTACACAAAACAGTTTTGACTTTAACAGTGACCTTGGAACCGGCTATATGGGTCCAAAAGATATTTATTTTATTTTTTGTTTGTTTGTTTGTTTTTCTTGTCGTCATCGCAATGCCGACAGGTCTTTACAATGCTTCTTGCAGCGTAGATTGTACGTATTTTTGATTTATCTGACATTTCTATAGCGAAGCCTTATATTCCAAGGCTTCACCGTTGGTTGTTAGCCTACACATACATGCTTACTACTAAGATGTGCTTTTTATCTATATGTCTGTTTCATGTTAAATATGTACTAGACATAAAGCCAATTGGTAATATTTATCAACCTTTGGCTTGACAGTTTAATTAATGCGTTAATGTTTGAATTATATCAAATCTGGTTGGTTATTATTACATATAACCTACATAGGTCCTTAAGCATTTCCAATTTTTAAGATGTCAGGTACATACATAAGTATTCCCCCCCCCGAGATTTTTTCCGACTGAAATTCCACACAAAGGAGAAAAACCCCATTAGTTTTTTTGGACCGGCCGGAAAAAATTTCTGATACGTCTCAAATTGACCAAAATTGGCCTAAAAATTTTAGACTTTTTAGACTTTTTAAATACAAAATTTTTTTCTAGGGCTGCAGCCCCCAGACCCCTGCAACCTTGTGGCTCAATGTAAATGTTTCCTGCTTTAGTGTTCCATTAAGCGTGTGCATGTGTATATGGGTGCACTGTACACGAATTATTTGCTTAATTAACTGTTTAATGTATTTTTTGCTGTTTTATCCTAACAAAAATGACATTTTTAGTAGATTTGCGGTTCGTAATGTCAAAAATCTAGTTTTCGGTGTTTTGAAATCGTGTTGTACTTTTCATGCCGCTCTGGTCAAAGAATTAGCGTTGTTTTCGAACGAAAGACGCTAATATGTGTCGTTTTTTGCGTTAAAATTGCAATTGAAGGCATTTTAGCACATTCCAAAAAATCAAAAAAGTTATTTTCTCTAAATTTTTTCTTAGCTACGCAACTGATTGTTTTTACGTTTGATAAACATAAAACAATTTCTTCTTTATTCAGAAAGTGCTTCTTTTACTGCAGCCTACATGTTTATATAAGCTTTGTGGTTTCAGGCGTTCTAAAACCTTAAAACTATATGCTTACTCTGGAAGTCTCTTGAAATGAAATCAGTTTTAAAAAAACAGGCACCACTTGACAAAATCCAAGTAATTTGTAGTCAAATAACGATATGTAGCAATGTAGCATAGAAAACAAAACTGCTAGGCGTCAGGTTTACTTCATTTACGTCACTTTGCGAAAGTGGTAAAAGTGGCAGACAACTTTTGCATAAAATTGCTGCTTGTTCGGTATATAAGTTCGGTATGTAAGCGTTAACGTATAGCTTTCTTGCTATCAAATAAAAGCCCATAGTCTGCTCTATCTAACAGTAAAAACTAGAACCTTTTACGTTGTCCCTGGAAAAAGCTAGAGCCTAAAGTTCTTTGTAGAAAGCATTTTGTTCGAAAAAATTCATCCGCGACTACTCACACCGTATACGTATTGAACAAAAGTTCGAATTGAAATTCAAAAATTGAAAATGTTATAACTTGCTTCAACGTTAACGTAGAAACATGAAATTGACACATATATATTACTAGGTGCCTGCCCCCCACTCGTTATAGTCAATTAGTCTCTTTTAAAAACCAAAATCAGCTACTTCGGTTTGCACTCTATCAATTGGATCTCAACACTGAGTTCAAAAATTATATTTTTACGGCTTTATTTATATGTGCAGTCGAAGTGAATGCACATGGCCAAGTGCATTAGTATAAAGTGGAGTCAGACAAGCTTTCCTTAAACCTATAATCTGCAATATTTAAATAAGTAACCCTCCTTATACGCCTTCGTAGCCCAAACAGCCGCAATTTTGTTAGAGACTTGTTTTGCTTCATTTTGGTCAGCACCTGTCCCGGAACTTTAGATGTTATTTTGACGGCATATGTCAAAAGACAACGAGCCTACACAAATAAATTAAAATTGAAGAAGCTTCAAAGAAACTGAAAGAAATTTGAAAGAAAAAGCAAGAAAATTTAAAGAAATAAACCAGAAGGAAAGAAAACAGAAAGAAAAATTTTGAAGAAAAATGAAAATGAACGAAAAAAAAAAATGAAAGAAACTTTAATTTAAATGAAAGAAATTTGTACTCATATAAATACCTAGCTGTATTTCCAATTCTAAAATCGAGGACGAAATGTGAAAAAATGGCTGCTTTTTGCGCACACAAACTTGAGTGATTTTACATTTGGCGTCACTGCTCAGGCCATGGGCAAAAATTTAAAAAAATCAATCATAGAGGTTGAGCTATGACATTAGGCTATTGAAGAATGTAAAAATCAGCTTCGTTGTATTAACAAAAATTTCGAGTAAAGGAACGTTTTGTGAGCACAAAAAACTTATTGCGCCTATGATTTACACGTAAAATTGGCTTTTTGGGAGCGCCTGGTAAAAAATTGGCAAAATCATTGGTTCCACTTTGTTACATCTGCGATGCGCCTTCCCTGGGGCTACATTGTGTGCAAATTTGAAGCGAATCCGAGAACCTAAAATTTTCATTTATTCAGGTAGCCTTAACACAGGAAATGTGACCTAGCTAGAATTACATAGGATTTAGAAAATCTGAATATAGTATATACGCGGAAAAGGGAGAATTATACAAAGTTTATTCTTTGGAAGTTACTCATAGCGCCCCCTTAAACAAATAACTATCAAACTAACACAAAAGTAACTATGTAAACTCACAATTGGAACGTCTTGGCCTTGCATTTCGCAGAACATTGACATAACATTAGGTTGGTCTTTTCTCCACAAATAAGTGACTCCACCGGCGGCATCTGTAATTCTTCGCAAATATGCCGCTTCGCTTTCACCAAATGCAACTGCATCAGCTCCTAGTGAATTTATTTCATTATTTAACCCTATTTCATTTGTAGCATTTTTTGCATTTATTTAAGTATCAATTGTCACTCAAAAAGATTTTTAATAAAAGATAAACAAGTTAAAGCCCGGTTCATAGTTCATACTTGTCCTTGTCCTTGTCTTTACCGTTTTGTCGCTAATTAATTTTTGAAAAACTGCATAGCCAAATACCTATGCCATTTTTTTGCATGGTCACTTTCAAAACCCTACACAAATAATTAGCTCAAACGCATTTGTCAATTTTCACAACTGATGACCGAGATTTGTCTTTGTCTTTCGACCTATGTCCTTAAGGCGGCACTCTGAGTAATTTGCAATATTAGTAATCAAATAGCTATAATTTTTCTTTTTTTGCTGATACGATTTTTTTTGCTAAAGTGCAAGCGCTAAAGTTTTGCAAAGTCTGGAATTTCTGGAGCATTTTAGCAACTTTTATGGCGACATAACAATTACGATTCAAAAAATTCGGCGCCTCCATATGTGTTTCTAACCGTGTCTAAGTTTCATTTAAATCGGTTTTTGCAGCTGACTGTATGTAATCTTAATAAAATAAGCACCATAGCTGAATTTGAGAAACCTGAAGTTTGCCTACACATACGTATTTACCAAAAAAGAGAGCTAATTTTTGTATACTTGAATCCGTTGAACATAAAAGTTTCAGAAGCCAAAAAGTAGCTTCCGAAAGTTCAAAAAAATAATGTAATTTTGTCAAATGTTGGTCAACGTATTTTGGAAATTCTTTTCAAATAATTGCTGCATAAACGACTTTTTAAAACAGTTAACTTAGCAATTAGCTACATAGAACTGTTTTAAAAAGTTGCCAAAAATCATATAGAAATTTTTGGTATATCGAGTAGACTTGGTTGAAAATTCGTTGAAATTTCAAGTTGATTAAAATTTGACTTTATATACATCAAATGAAGTTAATTTGATTTTAAACAACTTTCTTCTTGAGTTCACCATCGAAAACTTAACTGAACAATTTTCTCGCTTAAAGTCTGTTATCAGAGCGCCCCTAGGGACAGGTATGAACCGGGCTTAACACTAACAATGACAACACGGACAATCACCAAAAATCAGCACTTATTGACAGCTATTAAGACGTATGTTATGAAAAATACAAAAATCTGTCGGTTTGAATTTTTCAGAAAGGGATATCGAAGCATCCTTTAGTCCAGGATAATCGAGGTAACCTATTATTATATTTTTATGCCATTCTTCGCTCCTAATGGTTGGATTTAAGCGTAAGCCTAATAGCAGAGTAAGGGCATGCGAGGC